>VZRZ01007628.1:222937-352896 GCA_013398175.1 Climacteris rufus
ATATATTCATATATATTTATATATATATTTATATATATCAATGCCCATAAAAGAACGTGGGCCCAAAAAAGTTTACAAAAGGAAGAATGGAATGAATACATGACTGTGACTAATAAAAAAAGGAATGTTTTGCATCAAAAGTAAAAAAAAAACCAAAACCAACAAAAAACCCACAAAAAAAACCCCAATGGTTACTTGTGTACTGCAAACTGGGCCTCACTTCACTGTAAAGAGGATTGAAAGATGTTCCTGTTCTTCCCAAGCAGGTACAAAGGATGCCCTGGGCAGCACTGTGCTGGGATGCAGGAGCATCCTGGGCTCCTGCCCCACTGGCACGGCCGCCCTATGGCAAAGTCATCTGAAATGAAGAAGCTTAATGGCTCAAAAAGGTGAAAAAAACCCAGAGAGCCTCAAAACGAGGGCTCTCTCCCCTCTCTCTGTGCCTGCACCGGCCCCAGAAAGCATCCCCGGGAAAGAGCATCCCCAGGGAAGATCACACCCCAGGGAAGAGCATCCCCTGGGGAAAGGGGGATGCTGCAAAACAAATCCACATCGCCGGGAGCTTGGAGGAGACGAGCTCTGACGTCTTGGGAAAAATCTTTCCATCCCGGCAAAAAGCTGAGGGAAAGGATGGAAAGGAAGGAAGGAAGGAAGGTGGCATCCCCAACAAGCTCCTCCAGTTTTTCCAAAGGAACCAGCCCAGCACAGTCGGCTGGTGGCTCCCGGGAGCGCAGAAAGGAAGGAAAGAGCTTTGCCACAACCGGGAGGCGAAATGTCAAAAACCTTCCAGGGAAGAGCTGGCAACAAAAAGGGTGGTGTAAACAGTGCCCACGGCCCGAGGAAAACCACAAGTCAGTCACCAAATTCGGCAGCTGGGTGAATTTTGGATCACAGCAGCAGCGTGGCCAGCTGGGACAAACCCCAAACCACAACATCCCCGGGTACGCTGTGTTTTCACACGGGGCTGCTTTTAGGATATGCCGAGGAAGGTCCTTGTGACCGGAGCTTTAGGAATTTTAGGACGTACTTGGGTTTGCACAACTCAAATACTGTAGTGTCTGGTTTTGAAACTGCCTTAGAGACCAAGGAAGGAAACAAAAGCCTCCTGCGTTTGCTCACGCGTGGGGTTATGCTTCCAATTCCTCCCGTGAGCGAGTCCTGAACGGAATGAAAACGGCTGCTTCGAGAACTGGAAAAAAGAGAAGTTACTGGAAGCGACCCCGTCGGTCACTGTGGGAACAGGATAAAGTGAGGTGATCAGGGAGGAGCTGTGGGTGCTGGGAGGAGGGATGTGCTGTCCTACACTGCTGGAAGAAGGCACGCGGGGAGCGCCGTCTCCTCTAAGATGCTCAACTCTGTGTGGCAGGGCTCGCTGCCTCTCCCACCCGGCATTCCCAGGAGGACACAACCTCCTCGGGAGGGGGAAAAAAATACCTCCAAACCCCTACCAGTGATGGGAAGAAGAGGAGAGAGAAAAAGAGGGAGAGAGGAGGTGGGGTGATTGCGGGCGTGTCCGGCTGTCCGGCGGAGAGAAAACACCAGCGGTCCTGGAGTGTCCAACGAGCCTCCCCAAGGGCAGGCAGCTCCAGGAGCCGCCCGGGATCCTCGCCACGATCCGCACGGAGGACAAAGGCATCGCCCACTGAACACTACTAGGTAAGAAAATTCCTTATTTTCTTTACATAGCTACTACAAGAGAACTGAGGAAATATACAGTCGGCGGAACCGTTACACAAAAGAGCCCATCACGTTCCCTCCTCCTCGGTAAAACACGCCCTTTCCCGGAAAAATAAACTCTGTCAGTCTGCCACAGTTCCTTACACCTGCAGAAAGCTGCTCACTGTACAAAAGAGTCGAAGAAAAGGAGAGAAAAATAATACAGAAAATTAAAAAAAAAAAAAGAAAAAAGGAAAAATCCATGTACAAGCAAGAAAAGAGGGAGGAAGAAAGGTTTAGATGCTATTGCCGTTCAGAAAGGAAACCTGCCAAATGGAAAAGAAATGTCAGAGTCACACAAACAAGGCTTCCAGAGGGTTTCGGGAAATATCCATATAAAAATTAACAGCAAATTCATCGTCTTTGCTATAAAAAACTCTTTTTTTTCTCGTTTTTGTTAGAAAAGGATCACAACTAAAAACCTTAAATTAAAATACAAATGTTTAGGGTAGTTGCCCAGTGGCTAAAGTGTTGGCTTTCTGAAAAACTTCCCAACCTGTCACCTGAAAGTCCTCAAGTTTCAACCTGGATCCTTTTCCAAAAGCACCTTTGACATTCCAATTCTCAAATCTGTCCCTAGGGAGCTTCCAATGGCTACTGTTAGAGTATGCATTTATTACATATATTTTTCTTTTTCTATAAATGCATCATAAATATTTTTCTCAATAATTCATAGGAATCTGGTTTCTAAGCTTGGAATACATTTGGAATATACATTATACACATATATATATTTATACCTAACAATTTAAGCAATATCTCATGCTAGTTGCTTTTAATAAAAAGCATTCCAGTCTTAAAACCTGCATTTGTGTCTAATACATGCTTCGACAACCAAATTGATAAGTTCAATTACTAGATAATGTAGAAGAGAGAGAAAACATTTGAAAATTTGTTGTTAAAAATGGTTGAATTTCAAAGACCCAACAGTATTTGCCACTTTTTTGGCAACTACCTTAATTTTTTTTCCTTTTTTTTTTTTTTTTCCTTTTTTACTTTTTTTTCTCTGAAACAGCAATGAAAGAAAACAAAACAAATCCAAACTTGTCGACAGTTTTTGGAGACACTCTGTTCAGCTGATGCCTGCTTCCCACCATCATGCCAGCACAAGCCAAAAAGTCTTCCTTCCTGATGGCAGTTCTTGGCTTTCCCAACCAGAGGAAAAATATTCAGGAACTGCTGTGTTCTTTGTGGTTTGTTTTTCTTTTTTTTTTTTCATGTTTTGTTTTTTTTTTAATTAATTTTTACTTAAGGCATTGTTCCTCAAACTTCAGAAAATCCAGCTGCACCAAATCCATCAATTAAAAAAAAAGGCACAAACTCATCTTCAGATGGCTTTGGAGACAATAAAGCCGACTCCATCTGGGCTACCGTTCCCCCCTTCTCCTTCCCTTTCCTTTAGGTGTCAGATGAGTCCCTCATTCCCTGTCCCTCCCCATTAAAAATACACCATCTCCCAGTGTTCCCGTTCCGACAAGAGCTGTCGTTGACTCACAGGCAGGCAAGAGCCATTTCCAAATATCCAAGAAATGAAAGTACACGATGGATCAAGTGGTTCAAGCGGAGATTGCTCAGTTGTGGGTAATCAACTTTGTAAGCACCAGTTTTACGTTGTTAAGGTTTGTTTGATTTTTGTCGTTGAATCTTTGATTTCTTTATTATTCTTTGTGTTTTGGCAACTCTGCCAAAGACTTCCTGGGCGTCGTTCCTCTTTCCGCTCCCGGTGAGGACCAGAGGAAGAGTGCCCAATGTGTCAGTCCTTTGCTGCTCTTCACCAGCGTTTTTTCAGCAAAAAGAGACTCAAAGATATGGAGATTTTTGTTTTTTGTGTCGCTTTGCTTTACACCTGGTTGTCCTTCCGTATTCTGGAAATAACCGTGACAGGACGCAGGAGTAACAAGAGAAAGCTTCTTGGCAGAGCTTCAAGACGAAGACGAACAAACAGGAGAACTCCAGCTCGAAGGTGGATGCTACAGGGGAGGTTCCTCTTCCATGGGTTCGTCCTCAGGTCTGGGGGATTTCCCAGCCAGGCAGGAAGGGAGAGGGAGGGAAGAGAGAAAAGACAGTTGAGCATGACAGAGTTGGACAGCTCACGGTGCCAAGTCTCACTCCTTACGTTCCCATCACCTTCCCACTCAGTTAGTTGGAATCAGCTGGCTCACCTGGAATTACACTTGCCACCAGGAAAGGGGTTTGGGCAATCTGTTTTCACTTGGGCAATGTTAACATTCTTTCCAGCAAAATAAATTCCCTCTTGTGGTCCAAAACCACACTTGGAGCAGAAGGGTGCACAGGCAGAGCTCACGGCTCCGCTGCTCTCCTGCAGTGCAGGAGGTCTTTTGGGAATCCAAGGAGGAGAGGGGATGTGGGGAACGCAGCAGCAATGGCTAAAAGGAGAGGGTTCACCTGGAAGGCTGCTCCTCCTGCCTGGGCAGACCTGGAGATGTGATGGAAAGCCACTCACCTCTTCTCCGCCGGCTTCACGCCCACCGACAGCGATGCCATGGCCGTCACCGTCTCCGCCTCTTCATTCTCGCACTTCTGAGCCTCCACCAGGGAATATCCCACCGTGGAGGAGAAACGCTGGAGTGAATGCCAATATTTGCCTGGGGGAGAGGTGAGAACAGGGGCATCAGGGCACCAGCACCATTACTGCTCCTGCTTTTCCAAACCCAGCAGCCGGCTCGGAGCTGCCCAGGGGAGACTCAGCACTCCCACATGACCTTGGTCCCTGCTCGCTCTCACTTCGAGGGCCTCAGGTGCCCCAAAATAATTTATTTTTCACTTCAAAACCCTCAGAAACTTCTAGACCTAAGGACAAATAGGGCAGGAAATGTCTCCCTAACAAAAATATGGGAGAGAGGATGTAGACCAGATCCGGATTGAGCTGCTGACCACCATGTGCTTTTAGTGGGCAAACCACTGAAGACTAAAGAAGTGCAAGTCGTATTTAGAACCATTAAGGTTGGAAAAGACCTCCAGGATCACCAAGTCCAAGCTTCAACCTTCAATGTAGTTTTTATGTCAGCAGTTAGACACCCTTTTGCATTGAGAGTAGCACAGCAAAGGCTTCAGAGGAAAGAATTTCCAAGAATTTCTCCAGGAAAAGTTTCAATACAATGATTTTAACCTTCTTGGCTACATAAACCTAATATATCAACAACTCTCAGCAATACTCACAGAATGTCCTTGAAAGGACCTAGAGGCATCATCGAGTCCAACTCCTGGTCCTGCACAGGACACCCCAAGAATCCCACCCTGTCCCTGAGAGCCTGTTTCACTTTCATACCTACCTACTCTTAATTAAAGGGTGCCACAAAACCCAACCAGAGCACCCTCTAATTGCAGGACAATCTGTCCTTTACAGAGATGTTAGAGCTTCTAATTAGTGTTGATTTAACAGTTGGACTGGATCATCCTGAAGGGCTTTTCCACGCTCTGCTTCTGTAATTCCCCCTCAAGGGCTAAAGCCTTGCCAGGCATGGCTTCATCCACTGCTGCTGGCACAGCAGCACCAGTTTGTGGCTGCACAGTCCCAGTTCACGGTGCAGCGACCACCAGGGAATGAGAAAATGGGATCATGGAACTGCCAGAATGATGGAGAAGTCAGCAGGTACCCCCCAGGGAACCAGCTGGGTCAGGACTATACTCACTGTGTATCTCAATGACTTTCTCCATGGAATGCACTGCATTAGCATTTGCTCTCTGCTGGAAAACCTTCTCTGGAAGAGGGTCAAGCTGCAAAGAGAGAGGAACACCAAAGAAATGTTGTCATTGAATTACAGAATCCCAGGATGGTGTGGGTTGGAAGGGACCTTAAAGCTCATCTTGTTCCATCCCCTGTCATGGGCAGGGATGCCTTCCACACCCTCCTTTGTGGTGTTTTTTGGGAGGTGGGTGCTGAAGAGCACCAAGTGAGGGCTCTGCTGGTGCCAAAAAACATCAGTCAGGAAAATAAGCCTTGGACATCTTTCTACATCAAGACTAAAGGGTCACAGCCCTGGCAAAGTCTGTTCTGCAGTGGGAATTTTCCTGTGCCATGCCAGAGAAAGGCCTGACAGCACTGCTGGGGGGTTGTTTTAGGGTTTATTTGATTTCCTATAGGAAAAACCCAAGAAGAGGAGACACTTTTGCCCTCCCAGGTTCTCCACTAATGAATGAATTCATCCCAAACCTCCAAGGCAGGCTATCCAAAATGTCTGCTGCTGTTAATTGTGTTTGAAAACAGCACTCAAGGCCAAACCAGGGACATTCCCCAGCAAAGAACAGCCAGAGTTTAATAGTTCAAAAAAAAAAAAAAAAAAGGCAAAGTTTAACTGCAACTTCTGCTCACAGCCAAGAGAAGCTTCAGCCAAGACTGCTCTTACAAGCACATGGTAGCCATTCCATAGGTACTTCACGGAATGCTGCATTCCAGATTTAGTAATTATGGATTGCACTTTTTATTAATTCTCCACTCTAAAAATACTTCTGGTCCAAACTGGTTTCTGTATGACATTAAGTCAAGGCAAAAAGAGTTCCTAGATGAGCTTTCCAATGCCTCTTGGTTGACACTGAGACAAAGCACGTTCCTGAGTCCAGAGCACACTCCTCTTCCTGAAATAACACTCACAAACAGCCTCAGCCTGTGGAAAAGGGAGTGAATACCTCTGGGCATGAAGCACCTGGTTGTTACCACCTTCCTGTTTGCAGGCAAAGGCTGGTGATGCCCATGATGGAGTGAGCAGCTCTGCCTGGTAATGGGAGAGGAATGGTGTCTGGGTTGTCATCAGCAGACCTCAGAATCATGGAATGCTGTGGGTTAGATGGGAACTTAAAACTCATCGAGTTCCACTCCCTGCCATGGGCAGGGACACTTCCCACTAGATCAAGTTGCTCCAAAGCCCATCCAACCTGGCCTTGAAACACTCCCAGGGATGGGGCAGCCACAGCTTCTCTGGGCAAACTGTGCCAGGGCCTCACCACCCTCACAGGGAAGAATTCCTTCCCAATATCCCATCTAACCCAGCCCTCTGGTAGTGGGATTTCCCCTTGTCCTCTCTCTTCAGGCCTTTGTCCCAAGTCCCTCTCCAGCTCTCTGGGAGCCCCTTCAGGCCCTGGAAGGACGTCTGAGGTCTCCCTGCAGCCTTCTCTCCTCCAGGCTGGACACCCCCAGTTCTCTAAGACAGAATCAAAGTCTCTATCCCTGCATCAAACCCACCTTTAATAATTTCCAACCGAAGCCCAGTGGGCCCTGCACAACTCTCCCTGTCACCGCAGCAGCACAGGTCTGTTCCCAAGCCACCTCACCCAGCACTAACCCCCTCCACACTCCAATAATCAGCTGCACAGCCCAAGCTCTGGTTTAATTTCCTGGCCCGTTTGGACACGAGCCGCCTCCTGTGTCCGCACCACGCTTCTCCCGGCGCAGGAGTTTTGATCTCCACCGGTGGACGCGGGCGCTCTGGGGACTGACACCGTTCCTCTCATTTCCTACCCGTCCCAGCGGAGCTCCAGGACGGTTCCTGAGCCAGCCCAGCTCCCTGCAGCCTGTCCTGGCCGCAGCTGCCTGTCCATGTGTGTGCAGGCAGGATCCTCCGACACGCTGTAGATCAAACTGCATCAAAGGGCCGCGGCACAAAGCTACAGCCGTTCCCCTGACTTCCTTGCGTTCAAAAGATTTGAGGAAAGACCTGGATAAAATGAGTGTTTCCTGCTTTCTGATGTGTGGGTAAGCCAGGGAATATTATCCTATCTGTCCAGCCCACCTAGGACAAGTGAGAACAGGTCTATGTTGAAGTATTTTAAAGTGCCTTATATCTGCGATTAAAAAAAAAAAAATCGGTTTTTTGCCTTTAAGGATCAATATTCACTCCAGTCAGTGAAACCACTCAGGCAGCTCACAACATCCAGGGTATACTGAGTGCTGAGATCTCCCCACAGCCTTACACTTCCAAACACATCTGTGGCTTGGAACAAGCATTTATTTATTGCATGCAGTTGCAGTCAGCCGCCTGCACCCTAGGAGAATGCTGAGCAGGAGGAATGACATCCTTCAGGTGTTATTCCCACTGTCTCCCTTTCAAAGGGCATCCTGCATCCAAAGGTGGATAGAGCCAGAGGAATTGTCTGTGGTGACAGCTTGGCTTAAGAGAGATGGGCACTGCAATAAACACCTCACAGAATCTCAGGATAGTTTGGGTTGGAAGGGATCTTAAAGCTCATCTTGTTCCACCCTCTGACATAGGCAGGGACACCTTCCAGTAGACCAGGTTGCCCCAAGCCCCATCCAACCTGGCCTTGGACACTTCCAGGGATGGGGCAGCCACAGCTTCTCTGGGCAACTTGTGCCAGGGCCTCACCACTGGAACTCCCCTGCTTCCATGCTGATGTAGCTGCTCCTCCTGGGTTTTCAGCTGTCCCAAGGCCTGAGTGCAGGCTGGAGCCATTCCCCATGCCCAGAGTCTTATGAGAATTGCCTGGCCGAGCACACAGAGCGGATGTTCCCTGGACACTGGGAGGTGGGATGCTGGATGATCGAAGCAGATGCTTCTGATGAATCCCAGCTGGTTTCTCTCTTAGCCTGGCCACTGCAGCCTCCCCAGGCACTGCCAGATTTAACACAGAGTGTGGGTACTACCAGACAGAGCTCTTCTCCAACAGGCTGGAAGTCAAACTGATCTGCACCTCCACACAGCTCCAAGCTCCCTCTCCATCTTCCCAGACACCCGAGAAAATCTCATGGTTGCTAGTCTCTAACCATCCCCGGAAATCAGCTGCCACTAGGAACAGACCCACTTGGCTTCTTTGCTGCTGCACCTTGGCCCAAACCAACTGTACTCAAAAGCCCACAAACAGGACCTCAAGTCGCACCAGGGAAGGTTTAGGTTGGATATTAGGGAAAATTCCTTCCCTGAAAAGATGCTCAGGCATTGGATCAAGCTGCCCAGGGGAGTGGAGCAGTCACCATCCCTGGGGAGATTTAAAAGATGTGGAGATGTAGCATTTCTTCCTTAATCCCACTGACATTGTAAGTGGAGGGAAAAAGGCAGAAAAGCCAAAGTATCTAAAGTTTTCTCAGTAGGAAAATATCCTGAGCTCTCCAGAATCCAAAACCTTGGTGCACTTCTCAGTCTTGCTCTTATCTCACAACCACATCCCCCGACGTTTCCAGTCAATTTCTCTGACACAGCTGAGGCTTTTTCTACAGAGCAACGTGCAGAAAAGAGAAAAAATAACTCCAAGGAAAAAAATCCAACTGCAAACAATGTCAAGCAAGCTGCCCCATGAAGCGGGCTGTAGGGCTACAGAGGGAAGCAAAGAGAAAGGAAGGCTTGCACAATTAATTCAGAAATTAATTAAAATTGTTATTTTTCAAAGAGCACAAAGCAAATTATTTGGCCAAAAAACAAACCCAAAAAATCAGCTCTCAGCTGTTTCACTCCTTGTAATACAAACTGACTGCAAAGCACAGGTGGTTTTTAAGCATAAAACAAACACTCTTTAAACCAACAAGTGTCAAAAGGACCCAAAACGATGACAAAAACCGGGCAGATTGGAGGATGAGGTGCCCAAACCCGAGAGGGGGAGGGTTAGGGGGTGCCTGTACCTCGTTTCCCAGCAGGGCAGACACACAGGCCTCCGAGGCGTCACAGATGGCAGTGAGGTCGTGGCCGCCTTCGAGGGCCAGCACAACGCGGCCCCCGGCCAGGCCCATCAGCTGCTTCGTCAGGTACCCGAAGCCTGTAACGAGGGAACAGAGGAAATGCAGGAGAAGGGCAAAGGTTGCGGCTGGAATCAGGCTCCTGGCAAAGGATCAAAGAATTAGAGAGAGGAATTACATCATATTAAAAAACCACAAGGGATTTGAAAGGACTCAGTGCATAATACAAGCCAGGTTGGGCTGTAAGACGCTTGCCGCACAATTCCAGCCGCGCGTTCCCTGGGATGGATCCGTGTCTCCCCCACCAGCACTATCCCAGGTGAGAGCACCTCCCTCCTTCCCTTGCCACCCCTCAGCACCCCGAATCAAACACAGCAGCGAACATTCCCTGCGGAAGGAGAGCAAGAGGCGGATTTTGCGCTGCTTCGGAAGGCGCGGAGCGGGAGCGGCGGCAGGGGAGGGAGGAGGAAGGGAAATCAGCACAATTTCGGGTGTGATAGCAGCAGTGCAGTGCCCCGGAGAGATCTGACATCTCGTTCTCAGCAGACGGCTCTCCCCGTGTATAATACGCTGTAAAAATTCCAGGGGCACCCAGCACTTTGATCAGATGACACACAATACATTTCTTCCCCTTTAAACAAAACAGGACCGAGCGGCGAGGATTTGAAAAATGTGTCCTCAAAGCAACCTTCCCCCTCCGAAAGAAATCAAAAAGCCAAACAAAGGAAAATCCAGGGAATTTCTACCCTTTTTTGGAGCTAACCCCTTTGCGAATCAGCAAATTAACAGGCAGATAAAAGGATTCATTGCTGAGCCTGTAACTGTTTTGTGAGAGGAGCAGAGCATGGGAAATTCAACCAGCAGGTAAACAAGTCCTTCTCATTCTAAAGTGTTTCTGGATATCTCATAGAACTTGTCTCTTGTAAATGTATTTCACTTTATTCTTATATAAAGTTTATGGGTTCAGCTCCCTTAAGAGGTTTTGAAGTTCACTGTAGAGAACAACTTTCCTGGCTGGAACAAACTCTTAAAAAATAATAAGAGTCCTTTTTGCAAGAAAAACTGTCCTCTGGATTAATTTGAATAAAACAGTGCCAGGTAAACTCAACATAACCTGGGGAGATGGATTTCAGTGCATCTCCCAAAAACATCCTGGACCCAAAGCAAAAGGGAGGTTTTTGTGTGTCTCTGTAAGTAATTCAAAGGTAGAGAACAAAAGTATTCAGCTCAAAATTTTAATAAGGTATCCTGGGGAAAGAAATGGACTTGTAGTAGCATTGAGAGTGTTTACAGCTGGTGTTGCAACTTTTTCTCCAACTTTACATTAAAACCAGCATAACTCTAATTCAGCAGCCGTATTTCACAGAGATGTGACTACAAATGAATTACATAACATTACATATTAATATTTCAAAATTGAAATATGCAGTGCTTCAAGAAAAAGAAAATTGCGGCTTCAGCCAGGCCAAAATACATATTATAAAAAGGTAAATGCCATGAAAATTCAAGGACAAAGCCTGAAGGTTTTGCCATTGAAATGAAAGATCTGAAATAGGCCCTGAAATGTAAAATCTGGGAATACTGTCCTTTAGTCCCTGGAGCAGCAGAAATTGTCTTTGCTCTTGTAAAGCCCCCACTTACATTTTGCTGACAGATTATATCCTCCGAGAGGTGTGGGATGCCCTTCCACAGCATCAAAACCAGATGACACCAGCACAACATCTGGGGCAAATTCGTTGGCAATGGGCATGACTACTGTCCTGAAACACAAAATATCCATGGCAGACACGTTATGTTGGCTTCTGAACAAAGGCAGGGATGTTTAAATTCTCTTATCAAACCCTTTATTCCATGGTAGCAAAGCCCATCTATTTTCCTACGAGAGTGAGAGCCTGGCTGGAAGAACTCCTTGCACTCTCTTTGATTTCCTCCATCAACATCCTTGTGTTTTTACCAGGGAAATAGGTTGTCATACCTTGTCTTTCCCACTTGGGATCATAACCTGCTTTATATACCACTGGGAGTATATATACATGGGAGTAAGGAGAAAATAAGAGGGTATCTGGCACAGGCTGCAAAACCACTTGGAAAACCTCAGTCCAAGGCACTATCTCCACGTTCTCCTCCAAAATACCTCCTTTAGGCTTTGCAAAGGGATTCCTTTCTCCCTTGCTGCATTTTTCATTTCCCACAATGAAAGCCTGGGAATGTCCCATGGGGCAAAACAGCTTTAGAATGCAAATATCCCACCCAAATACACCTCTCCCAAGGCCAGTTCCTCTGACAGTTTTTTCACTAAAAAATGGATGGAATTGCTTCGCATCCATAAACTATTGACTGTTAAAGCTGGTATTTAAATGAAACAAGAGGTCTCTTCCTGGGTTTCTCTCTTTCCAAACTCCACAGCTTCTCTTCTAAACCTACAGGAAGTTGCAAACATCCCATTCTCCACATTATGTTTTATCCATTATGATTGCACCCACTGAATGTTAGATGTATTCCTTGGGCAGCCTGACCTGAAGATGCTGGTATTTTCCTGTTTCCCCATCCTAGGAACAGCTACCAGCCAGGATAACTTTCTACAGCATGTACTGATTTTATTCATATCCCAAAGCATGGACCCATAAATATCTTTGCACACATGAGAACGCCTCTTTATTGAGCAGAGTCATTACGGGATGCTCTGAAAGCGGAGCCCAGGGAGGCCTGTTCCATGCTGAGATGGCTCATGTGCTATCAGGGCACTCATAAAAACTCCCAGTATTTGCTACAAGGATATTAAACAGCCACAAGACATCTGCCAGAGTCAGCAACTTGTGACATCCAGCTGAGCTTGTGCCATCGCCCTCTGCAGAGTTTATTTTTAACAGGGCATTAACATCTGCCAGGCACTGAGCTACTCCCAACACTGGGCAAACCCATCCCAAAGTTTCTGCTGCCAGCACAGAGCAGGGACAGCTGGTCAAGGCACTCAGACACCAAAAAAAAACCACCCCCACACCTCCCAAGTCTCTTTTTTTTCCCAACTAATTGCCACAGTAACCCTAGAGCCTCCTGCAATCTTCCTGCTGCCAATCCCTGCACGCAGACACAGAAACCTCTGCAAAAAAAAAAAAAAAGGATATAATTTTCCCTTAATCCACACAAAATCCCAACAAGGAATTTGAATTTTCTCCTCAAATGATGTTGATTGCCCTCTACCTTTTGTCCTTGGGGGATGATTCTGTAAGGAAGATAAAAGAGCACAGTTTTGGCTGATGACTTTACAATTTAGTGTAACCCACAGGTGTTTTTGGGAGAAACCACCTCCCTCACCAAGGACTGAAGCAGCAATTCCAGAGCAAGTGCAACGGCTCAGGGTTTTATTTTCCCCGAGCTTTGAAGTACTGCTGAGCTCTTTCATTTCTAATTGAAGGAAAACTGCTTAAACCATCAGACTTCTTTTCCCTCCCCAAGTTATGATGCCATGGGAGCTGCTAGGATCTCAACGGAAGTGTGCCCAACCCTGCACCCTCAAGGTGTGGGATGGTCTGTCAGCACCGAGCAACACATGGGATCACGGATCCCTAAGGATTCTTGGCCACGGGACAGCTCATAGATGCACAGGATCCTAAAGACCTTCTCAGTCCAACCCCCTGCTGTGGGTATCCAATGATGCCAAGCACGAAGGCTCCCAAGGAACAGGGGCAGTCGATTGGAGGTGGCTGTGGGGTGACAGCAGTTTGGAGGTGGCTTCCTCCAGCACAGCCACATGGCCCTGAGGCTTAACCCTGAACCCTGTCGGGGTGAGTTTTAGAAGAGAAATAGCAGCAGTTGCGGGTTAGAAGTAAATCCATCGCTCTTTGACAGAAGTCAGGCTTTGAAGATGTCCAGAGTTCTCCCCGGTGCAGGATGGGGTGACCCTTCAGCCACAACTGGTGACTCCAGCACGAAACTCCAACTGGGAGCAATTACAAGCAGTGCTGTGTGTGCACAGGATGTGGTTGTCAGGTCCCTCAGAGTTTTAAGGAATGTGTTCCAGGTCCCCTGGTTCCCCCTCCAAGAGATCCAAATGGACAAGTCTGTGCCCATGAGGCTTTTGGGACCTTCACCATCCAAACACATCCCAACCCAAGGGCACTCTCCAATCCAGACCTGAACCCTCTTTTTTTCCCCATAACTCCCACCCAACTCCATCAAAGGCTGCTCTTGCTGCTTTATCCTCATTCCAGTACGACACCAGTATTCCAAGGCCACAGTCCCAGCTCTGTTTGATACTCTCCATGGATGTAAAAGCAGCTGTATCTTTGGACATAAAACTTGATCCAGGAGGGTCAAAGTCAGCACTCCCCCATTTTGCCTTTTTAATTGTAAAAAAGAATAAAAATCCTGCATGTTTCCGAGATTCTACCTATGGACAATGTTTTGGGAACTTCTCATCCAGCCTTTTACTTTTTAGTTTTCCTTGTCCACAGATAAAACCAGCCCATTCGCTCAGATCCATCCCAGTAAAGCCAAACCCTCCAGAGGAAAAAAGGATTAAACTGCAAACAGTCCCATGGCTTTGCCCTGGTGATGAGACTATAAAAAGGCCAGAAATTCAAATTATTATCCAGGAGATAAGCAGTTCTGTCTGGAATTGGGTCTTTTAAGGAATGGCTGTACAGTTATTCACTGAGGAATGAATATTGCTAACACTGAATATTCATTCAATCCATATAGAATTTTTTAAAATACAAGGAAATTGAAACTTCCTAAATTTTAGAGGGTTGTTTTGCTTGCTTAAAATAAATTAAATCCTTTTATTTGCCTGGTTACAGCTGAGCTGAACAGCCCTACACGAGAGAAAACTGATGGCTGCAAACAGCAAAACCTCCTGAATGTATTCTGTGATCACTTGAGAGAGAGAGAAAAAAAAAAATAAATGCAATTTTAGATCTATTTTCCAGAAGGCTGAATGAATAATTTTTAGCCTGGTATTAGCCAATTCTCCAATTAAATGCCTAATAAACGACAGGCAGATTAGGCAATCCTATAGAGGATTATTTTGGGGTTTAAATGCTCAATTGTAGCAAATAAATTGGTGAAACTTAGAAGGCTGAGCACTTTTTTAGAGTATTTTTTCCACTGTTGGCCATATATACATGTTTTATATATATTTTTATATAGGTTATGTATATATTTATATATGTTAAGCATATATTTTATATTATGCGTATATTGGTGTGTTATATATTTATATATTCTATATTTTTAATAAATACCATGTATATATTTCTATATATGTTGTGTGCATATAGTTTTATACATGTTATATATTGTACATATATAAAGCATAAATGCTATCCACTCCTCCTGAGGCTAATCAGCCTCCCAAAAATTCCGGTCTTTGTTTCTCCATGCATCCATCTCCACGGTCATTTACTATGTCAGAAAGGATTAGGAATTTGGGGATGAAATCAGCGTAGGGAGAGCATGAAATTGAAAATACAGCAACAACCATTCCAGGGAAAACATCATCAACTTCCCCCCCTCCTCCTCCTCGCTCCTGAAATGGTTTATGGATCGAGGGAAAGACCGAAATCCCCCCAAAATTGGATCCTGAACTTATTTAATGCTTTTTGAAAGTGGCGGGAGGAGGGAGCTTCCAAACACAGTCCTGGCTTTTCCTTCTGATTTAGGTGTTTTAAATAGAAATTAAATAAAAATGAGCTGTATATGGAAATACAGCTGTGGAGGAGACCTCGGGGTAGGGGAAAAGAATTCTCTGACACAACACAACTGCTGGAATCATCGGGAAAAGTTCCTTGCAGTAAATTCAGAGCGCAACTCCTGTGGATAATACACTTTAATTTCACTAATTGCTGTTCATGTGTAATAAGGAACAAGCCAGTCTTCCCCTTTTTCCTGCAGGTCTCTTAGCTGGGTCTGCACATGGACCAGGAGGATTTAGAGAAGCAAACAGGATTTCTGCTTGTATAAAACATTAGGGAATGACACATCCTGGTCAGAAAAACCCCTCCGAATTTTACAACTGTTTGTTTCTGTAACTACGGAACAACAGCGGAGACACCAGGAACATTTTGATGCGTTAAGCTCTTTGGAAATGACATGCCCTGCATTTTTCCCATTAAAGTTGAATACATTTCTGCCTGATCTGTGAAGTCTGGGATTGCCCACATACTTGGGGGGTGAGTTCAGTTGTGGGATCCTCGCCCGCCTGGCTGAACTGGGATGTGGAGCTGTCTCCGGCAGAGCCGCTGCTACCACGGGGTGGAAAAGCTCCAAGCTCCCAGCAAAGTCCCCAAATCCCTTCTCATCATCTGCCCCCACAAAAACAGGGCACCCCAACCTGGAGCTGGGACAGGCAGTGATTTCAGCCCCAGATTACGAAGGTAGTAAGTGACAAAGGGCAGGGAAAGGCATGTTTTTAACTCTTGTTCTCACTTTAGAAACATCTTGGTGGGATTGAGGACCATCCAGTGGTCAGGAGAGCCTGGGCACCCCAATTCTGGACTGCAAGATGAGGGAGCTAATATTTGAAGAAGAAATCACAGATGTGAGTTCCCCTCTTTTTCTGGATGGAGCAAACCCACACTAAGACAGGTTTTCAGTAGTGGGGATGAGTGGTTTCATTGAGATTTATTTATTTCCTCATTTCTCTAATTTAGAAGGATAATTATCTCAGTTATTTTCATTTACAAATCCACACACCAGCTCATCCTGAAATACAACAATAAAAAATAGGAAGCAGGTTGCTTATTTAAATTTGCCCCTTTTACACAGAAAAAGGACTTCTTTTCCCCTATAAGCAGACAGGCATGGGAAGAGTTAAAGCTTAAAAAAAAAAAAAAAAAAAAAAAAAAAAAAAGAAAAAGTCTATCAGTATCTTTGCCTAGCTCAAAGGATTTCCACTGATTCCTCTGCAGACTTCAAAGCCTCACAGTTTGGCATTCGGACTGGTTTGAATTAAAGCTCAGTTCTCCACTGTGAGTTTCCAAGTTCATGGTGAAAATGCCTCCTGCTTCTGGAGTTCATTATGGCCAATTTTCTTATCTTTTCTTCATCTTCGGTTTGATCCCCAGCAAATGCAACGTGGCATTCGATGGGGTGGAATAACAAGGTGCTGCCTTGAAGGCATGTATTGTCTCAAGGGGCTAAAGCAAGAAAAGAAGAGGAAAAAAATAGGATATATGACCCATTCCCTTCACTTTCTAACTCTCAGAGGAGTATAAATTGCAAACTTCAAAGCGCTATTTTACATTAAAATCAATAGAAAGATTCAGGGGGGAAAAATGTTTTTCAAAGAAGCTGGTTAAGATTTAAAAAGGTCACTTGATAATGTATTATCATGCCCAAACTTGGCATAAGATGAAAAAAAAGCTTCTTATTTAACTTATGGACTGAAGGTGTGCACATGGGGCAGGCTCTGGGAGGTGCTGCCCAGGAGGAGCATCCCTCAGTTTCCCAAAAACTCTCCAAAATGAGGGCTGTGACCAGCTCCAAAGTCTGCTCCCCAAATAGCTGCAGTCTACGGGCAAACAGACACCAGGAATGGCTGGCAAAGGCCTCACTGTGCAGCCCTGAGCATTTTTCAGGAGCCTGGAAACTCAATTAATATTTAATGTCACTCCGTCTCCAGCTCCAGGTTCTCTGCCTAATGAAGAGATCCATCCTGGTGACTGCTGGGATTGCCAGACTTCCACTCTGGAGCAAAGTGCTGCCTTCCCATACCAGGAATAAAACAGTAAGAAAAATGACAATGGTTTGATGTTATTTTAAATTGTGTGTATCCTTTGAAGGCTTTTTAATGGCAGAATGAAGAGGGGAAAAAGTCTCTTTTTGCTCAGTGTAACAGAATAAAAACACATGAGCAGGAAAGAGCAGAAAATAATGCTCCCGGGTTTAATGCTATTCCATAAAGGTGATATTCCAGAAATTCATATCCCATGTTCTGGCAAGTGTGTGTCTCCCCGAACTTAGGTCACCAGAGGTGCACTAAACCTGGTGTGAGGACAGAAAACCACTTCAAATCGTTAAAGGAGATGCCAGTTGGAGAGGCTGGACCCACAGCAGGGGGGAGGCAACGGGTAGGACAGGACAGTCTTTAAGAAAAATCATGGAATGGTTTGGGCTGGAAGAAGCCTTAAGCCCATCTTGTTCTACCCCTTGCCATGGGCAGGGACATCTTCCACTATCCCAGGTTGTCCAAGCCCCATCCAACCTGGCCTTGGACCCTTCCAAGGATGGGGCAGCCACAGCTTCTCTGGGCAACCTGTGCCAGGGCCTCACCTCCCCCACAGGGAAGAATTCCATCCCAGTATTCAACCTAACCCTTCTTTCTTGACCTTGAGTCAGGCAGTTTCATTCCACCCTCCATTTGGAGCCTCAACTGATGCCATTTTTTGGGAGGACTCCTCAACATGCTTGTACAACCCTTTCCTATCCTTGCTGATCAGGGAGGACATCCCAGCAACACCTGGATTCAACTCCACAGCATTGCTGTCCTTCAGTCACACCCTGACAGTGAGTGAGGAGTGTCACTGACTTCAGAGATGGTTGTGTTTTTATTCCTAACACACAAAATGCTGTTGAGGAGAAGCCAGAGCCCAGTAAGGAAAGCACAAACCCAACAGCTCTGTTGATTCAATCTCCAGTGGGATGGAACAGGCATTTTCAATATCTTTGGTGAATAATATAAAAAATTAAATCTTATCAAAAGCCAAATTCAGGAGGATGGCACGAGGAGAGAGAAACCCAGGTTAGGTGAAAAATACATTTGCAAGAGGGAAAATTCAACGCTACCTGAAAGCAGTTAAATATTCCGTGTCTCCCATGGGTGGATCCAGGCCGCCAGTAAATGCCATGTTAACATTGAAACCAACTCCTGCTCCTGTGCCCACCTGGAAAAGGGAAATGGGACTTTTAACTAGTGAATCCTGGCAACACATCTTTGCTGTCTTAATGTTCTCCCAGTTGAATGTGGATTTGGATTCAGCAGTGAGGTGGTAGTGAGGTCAGTTTTTTCCCTGGTCCCCAAAACAAGAGTGAAAATAAAGCTCCTCCATGCTTGGATCTCTATGGGAGCTGCGGACCAGTGGGTTTTGACTGCTGCTCACCCAAAAAACACTTCATCATCAACTGGATCCTCTTCCTTTTTTTGCAGGAGAGTGTGCTACACATAATACCTTTGCATAATTCATTTTCAGCTTGATTCAGAAGTGTATTTTATATTTCATTATAGTTAGAACTGGGGAAAATGCATATTTTAATCAGAGTGAGCTCCCCCTCTGCTGGGGAAAAACAGGATTCACAGAGAAGAGATTTTGGCTGCTTAAGGGACATGTGGGTGGGAGATAAAATACATTCCCCTCCTTGCTTGTACTGCAAATGTCCCCATCTGCCCTGCCTGCCACTACCTGAGAGAGGGGAAAACTGGAAAATAAACCAGGGGTTTCTAGCAATTTTTTTTTTTGCCAAGAAGGTCTCTGCATATGAAAAAGAAAATTTTGAAAATCAATGTGTTAGAGAATGCACAGACAGATAATTCAGGGTTATTTATTCATCTGGGACTTTGATTGAATTTATTTTGTATTCTTTGTTTTATTCAATCTGGACTGACACATCTAAAAATTACTCAAAATGGTTAAATGCAAAGTAGATGGTGTAGTCTAGTGCTTCCTTACAATACCAGATATTTTATAAAACAGATTATTAGATTATTAAAAAGCAGAAATTAAGCCTGATGCACAGGGCTGTTCATTCACTACAACAGAGTAATGGAGCAGCATTGCGTCACATTTTTTTTAGAGACTGAAATGGAAACACTGATGTTTCCTGAATCAGAAAATGTAAAATAGACACAGTAAGAAGTTTTCAGATGTCACCTGGAGTGTCTCAGAGCATTCTAAGTATTCCATAAAATTTGCCTTTGATAAATCACTCTGAAGGACAGTATTTCCTGCCAACCTGGAGGGAAAGGAAGGATGCTTCCACCCAGAGTTCAGGGAAAAAGACCGCCCAGCTTCACTGTCCCAGCCCGCCTGCTGCTGGCCCTGGGGACACCACCAGAAGCTGGTGGATTTGGTCCAGCAGCATCACTGACTGGACCTCAAATCCCACAATTTGGGGTGTAAATGCAGAAGAGGTGGCAAGTGATGCCTGGGCAGGGCCAGGAGAAGGGGAGGTGGATGGATTCCTCGGCTGTGCCAGGAAAACCGGGCATGGCTGGTACAGCCACGGACAATCTGTTCCTTCTGCCTCTAAGAAACAGCTTCTGCCAAGGAAGGGGAAGTCCTGAACAGGACATGGAGTGCTGGGACAGCTGGCAAGGGGCTCCTCTGGAACAGGTTGTCCCATAAGAGCTGGAGAGCTTAATTGCAGTGACTCATTTGCTGCTCATTAGCCAAGCTCCAGCCAGAACACCATGCCCGCAGCTGTCAGGGCTTGGATCACACAGACTTGGTGTGTTCTCGGAGGGGAACACACAAACCCAAGTGCTGTGATCCCAAAGGAGCACTGACAAGGTGGCAGGAGTTTCTCTCTGAGTCTGGCAGGGGCTGCCCAAGACTCTGGGCTCAGCTGTGTCCTGTCAAACACGGATGGATGCCGCGCTGATCCGTGTGCTTACCTCGTCCGGAGCACCACTGCCTGGGAAGAAGTTCCCATCATCATAGCGATGTAGTGAGATATAAAGAACATTGGGATCATTGTAGAAGGCCTGCTGAGTACCATTGCCGTGGTGGACATCCTGCAGGGACACAGATCACATGAGGGAGGTTAATCCCTCAGTAAAAATGTGGACTGAAGGCATGAGTTTGGGATTTGGAGGGGTTTTCCTTGCTGTTGTGCTTTGTTTTCTGTGCTTCTCTGAGCTGGCTGAAGCAGTTTATAGGAAATGGGAATAACCTGCTTTGCACACCTGGCTTCAGGTTCCACTCCTTGTTTAACACACGGGATAAACACAATCCCAAGTGTTTATCAAACTGAGATAAAACTAATTTACTTGGATGGAGAGAACTGGATTCACACCCAAGCCTGGAGGATGGAGATACTGGAATACTGGGATATTTGTTGCCTCAAATCTGCATCTTGAATCGGTCTGTGGGGTGAGCACTGATACAAATAAAGCTGTGTTGGACCCAGGTTAAACAACACAACCCACGAGAGATCCTCTATTGAGTTGCTATGTGGTAGAGAAACACAGCCTGTGACAGGACAGATATTCAAAATGCCCCTTCCTGACAAACAGGTGGGAATTGAAGAAAAATATGTCCACCCAGTAGATCCAAAAGACAAATAAATCCATTTTAACTTGTGGGTTTAACCCATGGGTGATTTGTGGCAATATACTCAAAACTCTTGGCTGATATCCAGCCACTCAGATGCCTTCCCAGCCACATAAAATCTATGAAACAATAAAAATTTATACATTGCCACAGCAGAATCCCAAAGCAGCTGTTTCTCAAGTCCTGCTCAGAGGCAGGACACATGGATTGTCCACACCAAAGGACAAACTGTGCCAGGCAGCCTGTTCCTCTCAGCAACTGATCCCTGCATCTTGAAAAGAAAACTGGGATGGGCCAGGGCAGTTAAGGTCAAAACCTTCAGGAAAAAAATAACCCAGCCCCAGCACCATTTGCAGTTACTCTTCCTCAAATCTGTGTTTTGGGCTTGTTTTAGAAAACAACTACTTATTAATTGCAATTTTCTTTGAAAATTTTGGACCCTTTAAGAATTTTTTCTTTGATTAAAACACTTTTATTCATTTAAAAACCACAGTTCTGGCTTGCAGACCCTTGCAAGAAAAAACCCACCAAGAATAATTTCCACCTGCTCTCCTGAAGGGAAAGAGGTGGCATTTACTCACCCAGTCCACTATGAGGATTTTGCTCACATTGAGCCTTTGCTGAAGCAGCTTGGCTGCAATTGCCACAGAGTTAAAATAGCAGAAACCCCTGGAGAGAGAGAGACAACAGGGAAGGAGAGCTGTTAATTATAGCTTTCCATGGTCCCAGTGCATCCACCACCTAGAGAGAACACAGGAGGAAGGAATTCCTTCTATTCTCACTCTTCTTTCCTCCTGGGAAAGGTGGAATCGTGGAACTGTTTATGTTGGAAAGGATCTTAAACCTCATCTCATTCCAACCCCCTGCCATGGGCAGGGACACCTTCACTGTGCTGAATTCCAGCAGCAGGCATCCTGCCACCTCTGGAGAAACAGGGAATGTCCCACACTTGCCCAAACCCACTGCAAAGGAGAGGCTGCAATGCTGATCCTTACTAGAAAACACCCCTGCAGAAGCACTAAGCAGGATCTTACCCTGTGCCAGAGCTGGGAGCTTTGAATGTAATACATCTTGTTTATCAATAAACAGAAACTCTGCAGTGATAACCTAACAAAATTCCTTTTGAATTTCCAGCTGGGGATCACCCATCAAACAAACACTGGCTCAAGTCAATGAACCCCACACTCACATGGGTGTGCTCTCCTCTGCGTGGTGACCTGGGGGCCGGACAACAGCAAATCCATTCTGCACACAAAAAAATGAAAGGAAAAAGTCAGAGGGACAAAGATGGACCCAAAGGTTGCAGCCTTAACCCTGCTTTGGAACTATGGAGTTATTCTTGATGGCTTTCTCACAAGGTCATAGCCATGGATGATGTTTCCCTCTTTTGGGAGGGGGGAAAAAGTCCTGGACCTGCTGGAAGGCACAGCCCTGAGCAGAGCTCTGTGCAAGCCCCAGCACAGCTGAGGGCTGTTTTCATACCAACCTTCAGTTCTCCTGTGGCCACTTTGAACACCAGCTCGATGACACAGCCCACGGCCAGGCGAGCGGCGCCGGACGAGTGCACTTCATTCCAAATTGTGTCACTGTCGACCTGACGGGGACGCACAGGAACCAGGTTAGGAGGAGCAGTGAGGGCAGCCAGGAAACAGGAGACCCCTGTTTTATAAGGATATTACTCACATGGAGCGACAGGACAAAGGAATGGATTGAAACTGAAAGGGAGTAGGTTTATTTTGGATATTAGGAAGAAATTAATTCCTCTGAGGGTGGTGAGGCCCTCGCACAGGTTGCCCAGAGAAGCTGTGGCTGCCCCATCCCTGGGAGTGTTCCAGGCCAGGTTGAAGCAACCTGGTCTAATGGAAGATGTCCCTGTCCATGGCAGGGTATGGAATGAGATCATCTCTCAGGTCCCATCCAACCCAAACCATTCCCCGATCCTGTGACTGTGTGACTATGGTATCAGTATTTCTCTTTAATTGCTGCAGGAAACTGATTGCAGATGAAATAAAAGTGTTTATGAAGTAATTCAATGATTCCTTAAGATAAAAAATTCCACAATAAAGAAGGATGTTTAATAATGGGTGTTTAAAAGACAACTGCTCAGGACTGACAGCAGATTCCCTGGGGAACCACAAGCTCAGCCCTGTCTCATCCAACCTAACAGACCTTCAGCATCCAGTGCTGACTACACAGATTTACTTCAACATTAAATATTTGACAAAACCACCATATTTTCCCTCTGAAAATGTGCAAATAGACCACAGGCAAGGCAAGGCACCCCGCAGGCGTTCCCCATGTTGTTGTTATTCCAGATCATGTCACTGGATAAACGGGACATTTCTCAACAGGAAGGATCACCAGCTATTTTTCATTTATTACTCTGTCTTGAGTGTATTTATGGAAACAATGGCAAAAGAGAGAGATGGAAAGAAAGAGATTATTTGTTGTGTCTGGCTCACTGAGCTGTGAGGAGACACAAGTGGCCCCACAGAGGACTGATCCACCTCCTTCCTGGCCACGCTGAAGCCAATGGAAATGATGCCAGGTCTGTGATCATACATGGTTTCTGGTAGCATTCACCCCAGGGATGCTTTGGAAGCCACAGTAAACCAAGAAAGCATTTGGAGAATACCAAAAAGCCGTCTCTGTGCCTCTGCGGAATGCCACTGCATTTTAGGAAAGCCCTACAGTGATTCTTTGTGGCCCCAGGGCTCCTCTGGACCCCTCTAAGTTTGGGCAGTAGCATGGGAACAGAAGCATAATGGAGTTTGAGTTACACACAACAGCTCCAGGAGTCCTGGATAAGTACTGCACAATGCAGGAGATGGGACTGATGTGACCAGGCCCCTCCCAAAGCCCCTAAAAAGGTGAGAAGAATGCTAAGCTGCTTCTCCTTCCCACAGACCATTAGTGCTCTGTGAGGCTCCAATTTTTGGCTCCTGTAAGTGTATCTGACTGTCCATGAACGTATCTATCCCATCTTTGGGCATATCTAGCCCATCTTTGAGCAAATCTAACCCCTTTTTCTTAGTCTTTGGCAGAAAATGCCTCAGGACAACCAGTAAGGAAGAGCTTCCCTTCCTGCCTGGACACAGTGAGTTCAGGGCTCCTTCCATGGATACAGAATTGCAGGGGGCCATCTTCATTCCCCATGAGGCACCAGAGGAAAGGAAATACAAAATACCTAATTCATGTGTCCTTAGGTGCTCAGATCTCCTCAGATGGCTGTGGGTGCCAGTTTTTCCCATAAAATAGACAGGATTTATCAATGCCAGAGCCAAGCACTGCCACGTTCAGGCCCCTGCAGAAGCCGGGCTTATGTCGGCAGCATTCCAGGAAGAACAAGGAGGGCAAGACAGAGAGGGTTTGCAGAGATATTATTTCTGCAGAAAGAGATTGAGCACTTAGAAAAAGATCATTCCCCCTCGGATTTGGAAGCCAATTTCAGAGTGCCCAATAGAAGGACTGGATCCAGGGATATCCACTGCCAGCCCTAAGCTCTCCACTGCCCCATTCTGCATGCAGACATCTCCAAGATAAGGATTTAACACCCAGCCACCTTCCTGGAATGGATGCCTGGAGACCACTGGGCCCTCTTCCAAGGTAGCACTTCATCATCCGTGTGAGTGTTGGAACAGCCCCTCTGAAGCCATCAGCTCTGCAGCGGGGGGCGAAGGCTCTGCCATGGTGGAAAATGTGACTCGTATGGCCCTGAGCTGGACTGGTGTCCGGCTCCAAAGCTGCTGCTGACCCTCCATCACTCCTGAATTCCGAACCTCATTACAGGGAAGACGCTATTTGGCTTTCCCTGCCCCGCAGCTCTTTGATGTAGCTGCCATCCCAGGAGTTGTTGCTGGGACAGCACATCCAGCCTTACCATCTGGAAGGACTTTAGGGAGAGAGGAAGCATATTTCTTAGCCTTTTGTTGATCCAACAGTGTATATTTCTCCTTTTTCCCCCTCTGGGGCTGGAGGATACAATTGCCTCAGAGATCCCGACTCTTCCCCATCTGCCGCTGTTGGACGAGGATGATTTTAATGCCTTGATGGGTGTAATGAAGAAGCTGCTGGGTGAGCCCCTAGAGAGGGCTCCTTCAGAGGTGTGGAGAGGGAATTCAGCTCCTGGGATCTGTTGGTCCACAGCACAGACCATTATATGATGAGGGAATGCAGAAGAGGAAGGTTGATCCAAACTCTCTTTCTATAAGGAATGTCCAAGATGTTTCAGGGAGAAACCCCAAGAGTTTTTCCTTCCTCATAATAAAAGTTATAGTTTCCTTATAATTATTTCCTTCCATGAACAGAAACTCAACATTTTTATTAATGTCCATGACAAGGCTCCTACTCACACTGTAAACCCTCCTATCCACTAATGTGCAGCTACTTCAGAATTGAATGAGTATCTTACAAATTCATTATTCTAACATTTTCTTTAGCTGAAGAACTTACATAGGTAAGAAATTAAGTGCAGGGACAGGTTATACCAGAGCTCAGACTCTGCAAAGTGAAAGAATTCTGCTCTTCCCTCACAGTGGAAGACACCAACAGTGTCTCCTCCTGCTCTCAATTAAATAGTCCTCACATTTTGTTCCTCTGACTTGCTAATTAGTTTCTCCTCATTTCCATTCCATGGAAGTCCTTTCCGTGGTCTCTGCTCTGCAGTAACTTACTTTGCTTCCACAGTTAAAATTGTAGATACACTCTAATCAAAGACCTTGCATCCAAAAATAGAATCACATACTCTGGAAAAGATCAACAACACACACACCTTTTAAAGATGGAGATATTTAGATATTTTTAGGACACGTGCAGAAAACTGATGTAGATTTTTAGACATTTTTAGAACACACGCAGAAAAATACTACACAGAAAAGGAAACTAATTTATCAGCTATCCTAAAATCAAGCCACTGAGTGTTTTGAAGAATCTGGATGCAAGCGTGCTGGGGTGATTTTGCAGATCTGCAAAGCTTAAACTCCTTTCTCCAAAATGTTCTTCTAATTATCCTGGATTAGGTAAGGCCGTGGTGTGTGGAAGTTGGACATTAAAAAGGAGTGCGAGCTGCAGAGAAGTGAAGCTGAGCAAAACTACTTGTACTGCACTTGATCAGCAGAAATAAATTAGTGTTTCAATCAGAGCTCACATCTGTTGATGTCAGTGCTTCCGTGCTGTCTTCCTTTCTTGCTACAACCAGACGGCTGCAGAAGGGAGAAGGTTTGTCAGTGTCGGCTACAGCCATGGGAAGGCTTCTTAGGATACACTAATGAGGACAAAATGTTTCCAAACATGTGCCCTTTTTCTCCTTGATTTCAAGTTACCAAGACTGAGTTTTTAGAGAGAGAGTTTGAAAGGTGTTACAAGATTAAGAGATTTGCTCTGAACTATTTTCCTGCTGCTTCACTCCAAGAGCTCCAGGAGCGTTTGGACAATGCTCTCAGGCACAGGATGGGATTGTTGGGCTGTCTGTGCAGGGCCAGGAGCTGGAGTTGATGATCCTTGTGAGTCCCTTCCAGCTCTGGATACTCCATGATTCTGTGATTCCCTCTCTTGCCTGTTGTTGAAGAGAACTCGTGGCTGCCCAAGCTCCATCCTCCATCCTGAGGCAAAACAGCTCTCCAGAGGCTTCTCCCCCCTAAACTGCCCTGCATCACCCTCCAGACCCATCCATCCTTTTCCTCCACACAACATCCCCTACAGAAGAGAACTGCATCTAATTGCTTGCAGGAAAAGAACCTGGTTTCAAGCTTTTCAGCCCATAATTCCACAGAAGATCCCCAACTCCTGAATTACAATCACCAGGAATCATTCAGCTTTTACCTGCTCCAGCATAAATCCAAAAGAGTACCTTGTCCCACATTATTCTCTTGATTTTTTTAAACTTTTCTTTTTCTTTCCTTTTGACTTTATTGCATCATGTTTGCCCCCTGAAAAATATTTGTCACACCAGGGGGAATGGCTTCCCACTGGCAGAGGGCAGGGTTAGATGGGATATTGGGAAGAAATTCTTCCCTGTGAGGGTGGTAATGCCCTGGCACAGGTTTTGCTGATAGGATTGCTAAAATACTATACCAAAGTCAGCAAGTATTTAATATTAAGGGTCTGTGGAGACAACCAACCAGCAAGTTCACTGCAAACATTAACTTTATAGGGAGCATATCAATAATACCAGCACTGAGGCGTTTCCTGCCCTGATTTAGGATTTAATGCAAGACTTCTGGGACCGTGCTGGGCTCAGACACTGTCTCTACTTGTTACCATTCAGTCTTCATTTGCAAATGATAATTTTTTTTGCTTTGAATGGCATGCCTGACTGCAGGGCAGAGTAAATCCAAACCTTTTAAGCTCTAGCCAAAAATTTGCCATGAATTAGGCGACTGCAGCATATTTACAATACAAAATAAAATATCTCTACGAGTGGCGGTACGAATAAACGCCGATTATTCTCTTTTTTTTTTTTTTTTTGACGGGGTAATTTTCAAAGCAGCGATTTTGCAAAGACTCAGGAAGAAAACAATTTTGTTTCATTTCCATAACAGAATCCAGACCTTGAAAATTCAACCTCACGAGCTACAATTATGCAGAAGAACTACCACTGTGAATTTTCAAACACAATGCCTTTTATTGTCTCTTCTCATTCTTTTCCCCTTCCTGTTCTCCACAATTTTCTGTCCTGTCACCCTCCACAAAAACTTTGGAGCAGAAAGTCTGACTTGAAAGGAAACTTTTAAGCTTTCAGGCTTCAAAGGAAAACAAGAAAACCTTCAAAACAAGGTATTTGGGGGGGTTTTTTTGCTTTATAGGAACAAACAACAACAAAAAGTCTTATTATCTGGAAATCTGACAGCTGAAAAGTAAAGTTTGGCTTTTCCATGAGGGATGGAGAGGTATTTTAGTCACCTCCTTCAGAATCCACATGGATTATCCTGGAGCTGGAGAATAAAAGATGCCAAATACTGAAGACAAATGCTGCACAACCTGCAAGATGTTTCATTCCAGGACAGTGATGCAGCAAATTTACTCTTTACAGGAACTTCCCAAATACTGTCCTTCAACATCACTATTTTATTAACACACTTTCCACCTGCTGTGGGAGGCAGGCAGTTCTTAAGTCCAAAGACTGAAGATGAAACACCTCCACAGCATGAGCACATCTTGCTTTCCACGGAGAACGCACTTTTGGATGCAAGGGTTGCTCCCAAATGTAGCAACCTCTAAAGCCATTAAACATCCCTGCCTGGGAAATGAGGTTTTTCCTCCTAAAAGCCAGAGCCCAAACATGCCTCTGAATGTCACACACACTTGGACTCTCTGAAATAGCTTAAAAATCTTCACGCTGCTTTTGAAGAAAGGCACGTGAGGCTGAGCAACCCTGCGCCCCAGGCAGCCCCTGTTTATGGGCAGCATCTGGTTGCAATTACCCACTTGATGGAATGCAAAGCAACAATTTTTGTTACTGAGGGGACTGGGAGAACAAACAGGACATTATTTACACATTAAAGGGAGTTACTCACCCCGACACCACCGCAAGGCAGCCTGACAAACATCGACGTTAGAGAACCTGCAGGGGAACAAAAAAACGCACCCCGTGAGTCAAAAAGTCAAAGTTCACCAGATTTGGGGCCAATTTTGTGGCAGTGCCACAGTCTTTCTGAACACAGGAACACAGACTGGGGGTTTTCTTCCAATTTTCAGGGAGCACACAGCTAGCCCTGGCACAACACATACACACAGTGTACACACTTGGGCTCGTTCAAAAGCTGCCTGTAAATCACTCAGTTTTATGCAAGGTTTGGGTGCTGTCTGATGTTTCAAGACTGTAAATGATGAAGATGCTACCAACAATCACTCAGCATATCTCCTCAGATGAACACTTTAACCTCTTCCAAGTGAAGGAGGACAGGAAATCATAAAACCACCCCAATTATCACTCATCTGCAGTTACTAGATGACTTTGGAGAACATGGGCTTCATAAAAGAGCAAGACAAAAAATAAACCAGTGGCAAGCAAAGAAAAAATGTGTTTTGACTGAAATAGCAAAACTAACAACAAGAATTTGAGGAAAATGGAGAAAACCATCTGCAGGGCTAATTTTGGATCTGTAAGAAATGTAACATCACTTTCTGGGCTGGTGTGTGAGCAAATTATCCTCCATTCAAAATTCTGAGGGGCCGTGAGCAATCTGGTCTACTGGAAGGTGTTCCTGCCCTGTTTCAGGTCCCTTCCAACCCAAACTGTTCTGGGATTCTGTGACTGAAAGAGGAGTTAATGCATCTGGATTAATCTGAGCTCAAAGTGAGATGCACTCTGTGATTAGATTCACATCAAAGTTCTTAGATTGTCCTGCCTCGGACCTCCTGTGACATCTTTCTCTGCTAATCCACCCATTATTTTGATATTTATCTTCTTGACAACAATCTATGATTGCTCCCCACAA
This sequence comes from Climacteris rufus, assembly GCA_013398175.1. Taxonomy (NCBI): domain Eukaryota; kingdom Metazoa; phylum Chordata; class Aves; order Passeriformes; family Climacteridae; genus Climacteris; species Climacteris rufus. The sequence goes on from VZRZ01007628.1 coordinate 252,001, forward strand.
ATTAAAAGCAGCCTTATTTGCCAAAATTTCAACTTGTTCAACAGGTTCCAAGTCTTCCCACCATCAAAGGAGATAGGGATTTGTGTTTTGTATCCTTGATACGACAAGGGGGAATGCCTTTAAACTGAAAGAGGGCAGGGTGAGATGGGATATTGGGAAGAAATTCTTCCCTGGGAGGGTGGTGAGGCCCTGGCACAGGTTGCCCAGAGAAGCTGTGGCTGCCCCATCCTTGGAAGTGTCCAAGGCCAGGTTGGGCAGGGCTTGGAGCAACCTGGGATAGTGGAAGGTGTCCCTGCCCATGGCAGGGGGTGGAACAGGATGAGCTTTAAGGTCCTTTCAATCCAAACTATTTTGGGATTCTATGAAGGCACATCCCCCTTATCATTTGCAGAAGCTTAACAAAAACCATCCTATGTTTCCATGTTCCAGCTTTACAAGCTCTTTCCTTTCATGCTGAGGTTTTTCATGCTTTTCTCTTCCTCACAGACATATCAAAGGCAAGGAGTTTACACGGAGTCATCAGACACCTGCCAAGACACTCAGCCCTAACAAACTCCCATTTGCATCCCTAAGCCTCACACAAAGCTTTTCTCTCAGCCTTCAAATCTGCCTTAAATCTACTCTCTAACACGTTTAAAAGAAACCCACAAAACTGGTTTGCAAGTTTCAAAGCCTTTTAAACTCCCAACAGGAGAGGATGGCTGAAGAAGGGGCTTTATACAGGTGAGTTCACCTCTCCACATGGAGGTTTTCCCTGTTATCCTCGTTCAGGTCCTGCCCTGTGGAAAGCCATCAAGAAAGAAAGAGGTCATGTGAGCTGGCAGCCAGTGCCACTGTCAGGATCTTGAGGCTAAAATGGAGTCAATTGGGCTTAGGAAACCAAGTCTAAGCTCAGGTAAGAGCTACAGGACATCCCCTTCTACTGGAGATCCTTAGGAACCTGACCTTCCACAGCTCTTGGACTTTTCTTCAAGGTATATCCAAACAGGGAACGTTTTGTACTGGAAAGCCCTCGGATGTTAGTATTTCTCTTCTCTATAGGACTAAACTTGATCTCTACAGACACTTTAAAATGAGAGATTAAAGCCATGGGGGGCATAGAGCAGAACTACAGGAGCACTCCCAGGCAGAGCAAGAGTTGATTCTCCCACAGGTTCCCTACAGAAACCATCAGGAATGGTTCAGCAAATGGGGTACCCCCAAAAACACCATTCAAACACACTGTATATCCAAAGGTATCTGTGGAACTATTGAGACATGTTGTGCCAACAGTCAAGGAGGGAGGCGAAAAGTATCCCCAGAGAATCTTCTCAGATCTACCAGGGAAAATTTACTGGCCATTCCTTCAGGCTGATGGTTTTCCACTTTCAAGCATATGACATCATAAATTCCTTTAAGTTTATGTACTAATGGAGCTATCATTCAGCTGGAGGTGTCTGCTTTTGGGTTCTCCGGCTTGAAAGAGGTGGGAAGGGAGCTATAAATACAGTGCTAATTGCATGTTTAACTACTGGCTAATGGCTTCCCTCTTTGGATGCTCATGGACACACTGAGCAAAATCTTTCCAGCTCCTTTGCTGTGGCCACTACATCATTCAGGCCATGGAGTTAATCCTCTTTTTATATCACCCAAAGTCAGGCTAATCCCAAAATAAACTTTCTCAACGTCTAGGTTCCAGAACTGTCTTTTTTTTGCTGATCCCCACGTGAGAGCGTCCCAAACTGCCCCTCCAGCCTATCGCCTACTGCTGCAGAAAGGCAGGAAGTACAGGGAGGTGATGATGACTCCACAGAGGGGCTAAAATCCATGTGGTTTGGTTGCTTGGGGGGGTTGGTTATCTCAAAATCCATCCTTTAGGAATTTTGCTGGGAAAATATCTGCATTTTATAACAGACAGGGCCCTGTGTCCGGAAGATTCGGTCTCCAGTGAAAGGGATAAACAATCCTACTCCAGATTAAACAAATGTAGAGGCCCCTGCATCTCTCTTGCTGATTATCCATACAAACCTGACAGGGATTTGTTGATGCCTGTGCAGCTGGTTGGGGCTGCAGATCCAAGTCTTTAAGAGGGTGTTCCAGTTTCTTCCTAGCCATGGATAACTTTCTAACACAGAGAGTGCCCAAGGATAAAACTGTCTGAGTTATCTTTCGTCCTCAGGAAAACCTCCTTTTAGGTTCTGAAGACATCAAAGAAAGGAAGTTTTAGCTATTTAGGGTTCAGGGATCCACCTGAAGAGAGGGAGATGGACCTTGTGCATGGAGGTGGGAACATTCCTCTTGGAGCTGCAAAGGGCTAGGAACGGAGGGAGCCCCAACATCTCACCCTCGATGCTGCTAAGTCAGGGATGGGGACAGCAGTGTGAGTGCCAGGGGTCAGGAAGGGGCATTTCTCCCCAGGGAATGATACCTAGAAGCTTCTTGCTGTCCAGTTTCTGTCTGTTCAGAGGGTTTGTGCCATAGAGCAGCGTGTGGGCTTCTGAGTGAACCGTCTGCAGCTCCTCCAGAGTCGCTTTTCTGCCACGGATGCACTGAAAGGGGAGAGAAAAGGGTGATGACATCACTGATGAACTGCTTAACTCTCATTAAAGAACTTTTCTTCCTCCTTAGCAAGCCATCAAAACAGAGAGCAAAACACTAAAATGTGTCCTTATGTGGAAAAATTCAGATTTTGGTTTAACCCCTTATTCACAACATTTATTTGCTTGACATATAAAGACATCTTTAGAATCATTCAAAAGAAATAAGGAAACTTTAAGACAGGTGCTGGGAGGAGATGGTGAGAATAAAGGAAAGGTAACTAGAGAGGTAAGAAGTGCATCCTGAACTGGCAGGGCTGAGCTTGAAGAAAGTCAGCACGGAATTGAGGCAGAAATCTCATTATCCTGTATTTAGCATTTTTGGAAAAAAGAAGAGTCAGGTGAGGCTAAAAGTCACCAATGGTCAGGAGGGAAACACCGCTGGAAAGCAGGTGAACATCAACAACAGCTCCCATCGTGAGAGCAACCAAAAGTACCAAGTTAAGCATGGAAATTAAGGAAAATAAGTTGTCCTTAAGGAAATCAGCAGGAAATGAAGGACAGTAATAGCTGCCTGGGATCGTATGGTGAGGAACTCACACATTAGAGAACATCTGTAACACCCATTTAGCAGGCCAGGCAATTAGCTATTAGGTTATTTTGGTCCCAAATAATCCCAGAATTCGATTAAATGTGTACCACAGGCAGAAACAGGTTTGAAAGGGACAAATAAAGGTAGGACAAGGACATTTAGGCAATGGCAATGCTGCCACCACGTGGATGCCTTATCTGATGGCTTGGAAATATTCCCAGCCAGATCCTGACATAGCTAAAACATTTATGCTCGGGGATTCAGCCCCCTCAGATGCTCAAAAAATTGATGAACACACACTTATACCTCTATTTATCATCATTACTATTAGTTGTAACTGATAACTATTAGTTAATCTTCATTATTACTCTTCATTCTTTCTATTTAATATCTAAGCTTTTCTCTTAGTCTGCTTGCTCTTAAAATACTTTAAATAAAGCTAATTTAACCTCTTGTGATGGACTGGTGCTCAGTGCCATCCTCCCACCCTCATTCTTCTTACAGCACCTTCACTACAGCTTGACCACTACTAAAGAGCACTGAAAAGTTATTAAACCACAGAAAACTTGTTGCTCCACAGCTTTTGCTGGAACAATTGGAGGGATAACAAATCAGAGGGTTACATCATACCTTGCTCTTTTCTTTGGCATAATATTAATAACAATATTGAGAGCAGTGATGTGCCCTTTGCTGGTGTTTTCCTTACCTCACACTTGCCCCGCAGCCCCGTCTCCTGGAGCCTGGACCAGATGCTCTGGATCCTCCCCGCGTGCTCCGGGTGGCTGTTGGTGTTTCCACAGGTACACTGGTGCTTCAGCATCAGGGTGTCGTACACAAGGCCTGTGACAGAGGTGACAAAATTGCTCTCAATTAAAAAAAAAAAAAAACAACACTAAAAATGTGCCAGATATACGAAAAAAAAAAAAAAGCAGGCATGTTGCACTTCAGAGTCAAAAAGGTGTGTTCAGCCAGGAGCCACAGAGAACTGAAAATCCAAGAGACAGCGCCAAACCTGCAGCCATCCCTTCCTATGGAAATCCTCAATGATATGGAAAATAAATCAGTGCCAACCTGTGAAGTGCCAGGAAGAGGTGACACCTGAAAGCACCCGCGGGAGCGCAGAGGTGCCGGCACAGGAACGAGATCTAGGAGAGGGACTTTTCTACTTGCTGCTAAAACGACTCCAGGGCTTGGGATTAAAAACCAGAAGGAATAAGTCGTAAGCTAGCACTATGTTTCATAAAACAGTTTGTGCTGAAGTCTTTGCATCACTGTTATTTGCTAATTAAGGCCATTAGCACCCACTGGGGCATCGTTATTCAGCGCGATAGGGAGGTGTTTAGCAGTGTTGTTTCATCTGAATGAGGGACTCAGGCAGCTAAATCCCCCTGCATTCCCGAGTATTTATGGCATGACAACAGCGCAGGAGACTGATTCATGCTCCAGAGCTGCCTGGGTACGTTTTTGGAAGGGAAGTTGGGATTCCACAGCCAATGTTCCAACTGGAGGAAAACAGCAGGTCCTCCCCAGCCACGCAGTCCCAGTGACAAAAGAGCTTTAATTTTTTCACTCAAGCAAAAGACACGAAGTCAAATGTTGAAAATCCATCTTTCCTTCTGCCAGAAGCTCCAGAAAACAGAATAAAAGTGGTTTGTTTGGGTTTTTTTTTTCCCCAAGAAAAAGGTTTCTTGCAAGACATATGTGTCTGAAAGTACAGTTAAAGTTAATCTAAGGAGCTGGAGCCCCTCTGCTCTGAAGCCAGGCTGGGAGAGCTGGGAGTGTTCACCTGGAGAAGAGAAGGCTCCAGGGAGACCTTAGAGCGCCTTCCAGTGCCTAAAGGAAGAACAGAAGAGCCAGAGAGGGACTCTGGACAAGAGCCTGGAGTGACAGGACAAGGGGGAATGGCTTCCCACTGCCAGAGGGCAGGGTTAGATGGGATATTGGGAAGAAATCATTCTGTGTGAGGGTGGGGAGGCCCTGGCACAGGTTGCCCAGAGAAGCTGTGGCTGCCCCATCCCTGGAAGTGTTCCAGGCCAGGTTGGATGGGGCTTGGAGCAATCTGGGATAGTGGAAGGTGTCCCTGCCCAGGGCAGGGGGTTAAAGCCAAATGATCTTTGAGGTCCCTTCCAACCCAAGGTTTTCTATGACTTCTATGAAATCAAAGGTCTTGATGAGGATCCAAAGCCTCTGAAGGCAGCAGTGGCAGGAGCCAGCCCCAGGTCCCGATGTTTAGGCATGTGCACTCCATCTGACACAGTTCCAGGGCAATCCCAGATGAGCACACCCGTGCTGTGGCTGGTGGAGCTCCCTGGAGCTGGCTCCATGTTCCCAGTTTGGATAAACAGCACAATCTACAAGTGCAGGTTGCTCAATGGGGCTTGCAGCCCTGAGAGCAGCCCCAGACACGCAGCTGGAGCTGAGGCTGTGCTCCTGCACATTCCCAAGCCTGGCTCCGGCTGCAATTCCACCTCCTGGCCAAGTGTGGGCATGTTCTGCCACCGGGAAACTTGGCTTCTCGCTCCAACCAAGCCCTGGCCCTGACACTTTCAGGTCTCCAGCCTCAGGGGAGGGACCTGGCAGCTCCTTGCTCTGCTGTAGGTGAGTGCAAAGGAAGCAAACACCCCCCAAAAGCCAAACCATGCTCAGTTCTAGGAAGAGAACAGAGCATGGGGTAATTGGCTGCCCTTGGGTCAGCCAAAGTTCACTTGAAGAAGGTTGTGCTGCAAGGCTCTTTTGAGGTCTCTCACATTTGATTCACAGCATCAAACATCACAAGGAGCCGCTGAGCCAAGCTCTGAATGTCACCTGAGGAGAAGCTTTCACCTCAGCCTGAGTTTATCTGAACCAGTGCAAGGTCTTAAACTAAAAGAGATTTAGATTGGATACATGGAAGAAATTCTTCCCTGTGAGGGTAGGGAGGCCCTGGCACAGGTTGCCCAGAGAAGCTGTGGCTGCCCCATCCCTGGAAGTGTTCCAGGCCAGGTTGGATGAGGCTTGGAGCAACCTGGGATAGTGGAAGGTGTCCCTGGCCATGGAACTGGATCATCCTTAATGTCCCTTCCAACCCACACCACTTCATGATTCTATCCCACCACAAACCTCGTGTTTATAGAATGTGGTGGATCAACAGCTTCTCCTTTCCCCAGGGTTCAATGATAACAGCAGTGTCTCAATGAAGTTTTCCTGTACTGGTCACGTCACTCATCATTTCTCTTTCCTAGAAACCAACCCACTGGAAAAGGGAGCTGTTCCCAGTTCCTGCCTGTGGCTGGGGACACTCAGCTACAGACATACACCCTCACACACACACACAAAGGGAAGCTCAGCAATTTAAGCTTAAAATACAAAACTACATTGGCTGTTACAAGTTAATTGAAGTGGTGCTGGAAGCAAGACTCTTTTCAGACACAAGAACAATCATTTTTAAAGGTCAGCACTAAAGCAAAACCAACTGGCTTTTCTTGGCAGAACAAACATATGATCTGAGGTTCAGATAATTATATTGCTCTGCACAGGAGAGAATAAATGCCTTCATCAGAAAGGAAAAACCCTTTAATGCAGAACATCAGAATAATTTGTGGACCCATTTTTGCAGGAGATCAGAGACTAGATAATTGGAGCTATGCAAATTAATGGCCTAACCTGAGGATCCTTGTTCAAGTGTGTAGAGCAAGGCAGGCACAAGCATTCATTAAAGTCATAGGGGTTGCTTGAGCTAGAGAGGGCAAGTTCAAGGACTGGCTTTCTGGTAGGAAGGAAAATTAAATGTCATGCCTCGGGACATCAAACTGATTGCTGGAAGGATTCAGGAAGGGCACGGCTCTCTCACTTTGATGTGGAGTAATGGACATCATGTTTGAGAGGTGCAGTATGTGGCTCTTTCCCCTGTACCTTTGAAGTCTCAGGTGTTGGTCACTGAGAGACAGGAAAATAAAATATACATCAACTCCAGAATTTCCAGCTGTCTGCAGCTAACTCTGTCCAGAGAAAGCATCAACTTTCTGTACTATTTCTATATAATATCCCAAATGTGAAAGGGAAGAACAATTCCTTTGTCTGTTTGACAATGACTGATCTCTTAAGGGCCACATTTGCATCCAGAATGACCATGGTTGGCTTAATTAGGGCCATTCAGGGAGGTTTGCTTCTTCCAGCCCTCTCACAAAACGATCACACCAACTCCAATCCTCATTCCTCTGCAATCCAAAGCACATAACCGAGTTAGGATCAATCTCCACTTATCAACCAGACGGATTTTCCTAGGGAAAAAGAAGCCTGATGCACTTCAGCGCCACTTGCTTTGAAAAATACCCAAGACTTTAATTTCCTGCCTTCCAAAGAATAGCTCAATCCTCGTGATTAAGCTTTAGTATCCACCTCCAGAAACACAATCTCCGACACGCCATGGACAACTCCAAGAAAACGTGAGCCAATTTAACTCACACACATGCTCAGCAGCTGAAATGCCTTTCTTTCCCTTTTTCCTACTTCCATGCCCATAGCAGTGGGCTCTTTTTCCCTGCCTCTCTTAAGCAGACAGTTAATTAAACTAGTCCTTCACCTTTAATGAGACCAAGGACTAGCTTTAGTACTAGTACAGGGGTCTTACCTTTATGCTTTGCACCTTAATTAGTGCCAGTGACTGCCTGGCACTTCCTCCCTGGATACCATTTTATTGTGTTTTTCCTCCTCCATCCACCCACCATAAATGCAGAGATGGAAAAATCAAGCCCTTGGAATCTTAACCTGGATAAATGCCATGAAAAGGGTATTTTACAGGTGAACTATCTGAAGCATTCTTCATCTCATCACACTCCACAGTGCTGCATAAAAGCAACGTGATATTCCACCTCTTATTTTAAGCCACCTTTTTAGTTTTTTTAAACCCTGCCTCCAAGGAAAATAAATCCTGACATTGGAACAGCATCTTTTCAAAGCAGCACAGTTCTCAAATCTGCTTTCTTACTGTTGCCTGCAATTTTGAATGAAATTTAGAGGCACAGATCTGAGTCAAAAGTATATCCTCTGGTAGGAAATGTTATTTATTGTATGTTCAGAGTCTTGCATGTGATGGATTGGGCAACTTCAATACCAGCAGAGGAGGAGGGAAGAAAGAGAAGGAATGAATGAATAATCCCTTCAAGCAGGGCCAGGCTTCCTTGTTTTTAAAGCCCCAAGGTTTGGGGCTAAATGTATTAGAAGCTCAAGTTTCATCTGGTCTGACCCTGAGCCAGAGGACTTTTCCTTGCATCCTTGGCAAAAGCCAAAATCCATTAATCTGGCCAGAACTGACTGCATTAGAAATGTAGTTTTGCTGAAATTCAAGGGGTTCAACATAAACAACAAACAGAGACATTAAAGGGCTGATTTGCAAAACTGAGCTTTTCCCTGAGTTTTTCCAGAGCCGACAGCACACGCTTCCCACCCTGCAGCCAGGAGCTGAGGAACAAAGTCACACTGAACACACCACTATTACTACACCACCAGGGCCTGAAAATAAACCCAATTCACAGCACTGAGACGAATGATGCAAGAAGTGTAGGTTTAAAATGGAATAAATGCAGAAGTGAAAGGGAAACAAAATCATGAGTCGCTCTTATTTGGGCGTTCTGGATTCTTTCTCCCTCCCTTTTCCTTTTCCCAGGGAACACATCACGTTGCAAACTGTTCATTCACAAAATAAGAGCCTGACATTTGGGGAAGAAGGCGGACTTCAAAATAAGGCCTCACTCACCCAACACAGGGCTTGCAAAGTTGCACAGAAAATTAACTTTCAGCTGTTGCTAAGGGTACTGAAGAGGCAGAAAGGATTTTGGAGGAAAAATGTTGGTTGTCAGGATTCAGGAAGAGCAATTACTTTTTGCTTTTAATCTTGTTCGTGAGACCACAGAATCCCAGAATGGTTTGGGTTGGAAGGGACCTTAAAGCCCATCTCCTTCCACTCCCTGCCATGGGCAGGGACACCTTCCATTAGACCAGGTTGCTCCAACCTGGCTGTGAACACTTCTAGGGATGGGGATCAACGCCTTTTTTGCACTTGTGGTTTCCACCAGACAAATACAGGATTGCTCTCATCATTTCTCTTCAAGATGAAGGCTGAACAGGTAAGAAAACACTCTCGGCTCTCTTTGTCTCTTCAAGACGTGAAATCATCAGCTCACCTCATTTTTCCTAACCTGCAGGCACAGACTCCTGTGTTACAGGAGGAGGGAAGGCTGGCATGGAGCCCAGAGAGGATTACTTATGGCATGAGATTGTGCAGGGACTGGAGAAGGTGCAGGAAACAGAGCCAGGAGACACTGCATTTGGCACTCTGTCCTTCAGGAACACTGAGTCTTCCTGCCTTGCATCTAAATCAGCTTTGTCACAGCCTGTGAGTCGCTCTGTTTTCCTGGAGGCACAGAACTCCAGGGCTGTGCTGCTGCTGATTTGTGCTGGTTATTTTCTCTCTGCACTGGAGGTGTCTGTCGCTCTGGGGAAGGGACAAGCAGGACAACAAGGATGACTAAATCTTCTCCTTGAAGAAGGAAGGATGTTATGGAGTCTCCAAATGTGGATGAGATGCAGAGCCCACGCTTATGGCTTTGCAGGAACGGGGAAGAAAATCATAGAATCATCAACATCAACTGAATGGTTTGGGTGGGAACAGACCTTAAAACTCATCCAGTTCCACCCCCTGCCATGGGCAGGGACAACTTCCACTAGACCAGGTTGCTCCAAGCCCTGTCCAACCTGGCCTTGGACACTTTCAGGGATGGGGCAGCCACAGCTTCTCTGGGCAACCTGTGACAGGGCCTCCCCACCCTCACAGGGAAGGATTTCCTCCCAGTATTCCATCTAACCCCACTCTCCATCTAAAGCCATTCCCCCTTGTCCTATCAGTCCATGCCCTGTAGAACGGCACAACACATAAGGCAAACGAGCCACCACAGCCCCCCAACTGCCCCAGCACCCCAAAACCTCACCTGTTGTGAACCTTGGCTTAGTGGGTGGCTCCTGCACGGACATGGGGAAGGTGGCTGAGGCAGGGGAGGACTGTGCCCGGGACAGGGGCCGGTGTCCCCCGAAGGACACGGGCATTCCGGCCGCCTCCAGCGACGCCTGGTAGTTCCTCAGCTGGTGAATCCGCTGCTGCTCCAAGAGAAGGGCTTGCTGTGGGGAGAAGAAGCAGGGAGTTGCTGAAAGTGCGTTCCTAAAAGTGTTTTTAAGGATTTTGAAGAAGGATTCATTCCAAGGGAGACTTTCCACTAGAGCAGGTTGCTCCAAGCCCCATCCAGCTTGGCCTTGGGCACTTCCAGGGATGGGGCAGCCACAGCTTCTCTGGGCAAATGTAGTTACTGAGCAATATCCCAATGACAGGCCTGGAGGACATGGATCAGCTCCATTACACTATGCTACCTTTTATTGGATTTATCACTTGCAAGTCATAAGCCTCCAGTGTTTACCCTCAAAACAGAGCTTGGCTGGAGGCTCTAGGATCTCTAATTCTGAAGCAGGAACACCCTCCACTGCACCTCATCCCCTATTCCTGCATGCAGCCCTTCTCTGGGGCAATTAGTTTTAAATCAGTAAACCAAAATAAAATCCTCTGCTGGTGGCTAGTGCTCAGAAAAGTTAAGATACGCTTTGTCTTCCCTAAGAAGCAACCATAAAAATGGCTCAGTGGCTGTAAACACACTGATTGTATTTTGTGCAGATGGCCCAGATTCTCCTCCCTGGGACTTGTGAGCTGGCAGGTGATTCCAGAGAAGGTGATTTTAGGCCTGGTTCCTTTACACAGCCAGGCAGCAGGAGGTGCTTCCCCTTAGATTCTCCTCCTTAGAGCAGCACAAGGTGACTTCCAAGACCAAATCGATCTTCTCCAACAACCCAAGTGCCAGCCTTGGTGTTCTGTGCGCTCACCTGACGGAAGAGCAGCTCCTGCTCCGCCTGTCTCTGGCCGGACTCCAGCTCCTGCTGCGGCTCTGCCTCCTCCTCGTCGCTCTCGATGGGTTCCTGCTTCACTTGCACCACGCTGGCCAGCCCCGGGGCCTCCTTCTGGCCCGCGGCTCGGTCGCTGTACGGCTCCTCCAGGAGGGCTTGGTGCTCCCGCAGCTCTTCCTCCGTCTCCTCAGGGTGGCTCTCGTGCTGCCGAGCTGGCTCGTTGGGTTTGGATATGATCTGAAAGCAACCCGGGGGGTGAGCTGATAAATAAACTGTTAACTCATCACAGGTAAAGTTCACTCTGCTCTCCAGACTCGTGGAAAGAGCAATTCTGAGTTATGGCTTTTGCATCACAATCCAGGCCCAAAACAACCACTCCAGGAAAAGGTCAGGGCAACCTTGGCATTCAGGGCTCTGCAATCCTGTGTCCTGAGTAATGACACCCCTTTATTTTCCACTTCATTTTCCCTCTGAAGGAATAAGAGCCTCTTGTTCATGCACGCCCACAGATGCTACTCCATTCACAAACCCACAGCACAACCATCAAGATGTTTGGCAATTAAATTCTGAAAGGATATGGAGACACAAACCCTCCCAGAGGGTTTTTGCTGCTTGTTTGCCCAACGTCACCTTGAATCACTCCCTGAATTTTATCTGAGGGGCTGAAATAATGATTACATGAAAACTTGCACTCCTATGGAGCTGGCTAAGAGGAAACTGAGGACACAGAGCTGAGAGCAAACTTCAAGAGCAGCATTGTTCTAACCAGACCTTCCCAACCAGACACACTAAATTTCTCTGAAAGCAGCTCCTAAACCAAAGGAAAAATTTAATTTTCACTATAATTCACTCAGACTTTTTGTAAGTTCATTGGCAAGATAAAATTCACAGCTCTCTGTCTCAGATTGCTTATGATTTTTATCTGGAATATAAAAAACCCCCCCAAAGTGACCTGTTTTTAACTCCAGCATAGGAAAACCAATCCATTTCCTCTCTTTCAAAGAGCTCAGGCTGCCCCTGTTTCACAGGCTTATAAAGAAACTGCTGCACTTTGAAAGCTGTCAGGCCAAGGTTTAATGAGGATTAGGTCATTGGTATGGAAAGCAATATTGATTTTAAATCTAATAAAGCTAAATCAAAACATGGTTATTGAACACATGCAGGAGGAGGGACTATTTGTTAGTAACTTGCTCCTTGAAGAACAGTGGCTCAAACCTGGAATTAAGCCTTTTTTCCCCCCAAAGTAGGAAAGAAGGCTCTGACATATAATTTAAGCAAGGAAGAGGGGCAGGAATGCAGTGAGCTCTGTATCTTGGCATGGATCTGGAGTCAGCCAAGAGCTTAAATGTCAAATTAAGTGGACAGACCAAGATGAGTGGGTGCAAAACCACAGCCAGAAGAAGCCACACTTTCACAGGTCCTGGTGTTCATGTGGGACACTGACCACCCTGTCACCTGCTAGAAGGACAACACAGCAGGGCTCAAGCCATCAAGGAGATCTGAGTGTACTGATGGGGAAATCCTGAAAGAGGTGATCAAGACCATGGAATGATTAAGGTTGGAAAACCCTCCAAGATCATCAAGTCCAACCTTCAACTGAGTACTACTGTGGCCACCAATCCACATCAACTTCTTCAGGATACCAGAAAAATCCAGGAATGTTAAGCCAAAGCCAAGCTGGAATTGAATCTTGCAAGGTACATGAAGGGCATCAACAAAGAAAAGAGAAAGACCAGGGAAATCCTGGTCCCACAGCCGAATGAGGGAAGGGACCTGGTGGCACATGACATAGAAAAGGCCATGGCACTTAATGACTTATTAAGTCCACCCTTCAGGAATCCCGGGACCCTGACACCAGAGGAAAAGTCTGGAACAAGGAAAACTTCCCTTGATGAAGAAATTATGCAACACTTAAAAAAACCTGGATATATTTAAGCCCATGGGACTCTCATGGGTTGCACTCACAGGTGATGGGACAAGAGGACACGGGCACAAATTAAAACCCACAAAATTCCTTTTGAACACAAGAAAATGCCTTTTCTTTTTCCTGTGAGGGTGGTCAAACACTTGAACAGGTTGTTCAGAGAGGTTCTGGCATCTCCATCCTTGGAGATCCTTGGGCAATCTGCTCAAGTAGGGACACTGCCCTCAGTGACCTCAGGAGGTCCCTGCCAAAGATTCAGTGATCAAAACCTCTCAAGGATTTTTGTGAGGTCCCCCAGTTTCATTCCCTACAATACACATTGAATAACCAAACCACGTTAAGCTAAAAGTTCTTCCATCAATTTTCTCTAAGCCCTCTTAGGCTTGATGAATATAATCTGTTTTAAAGATAATTAAATCATCATAAACCATCTGCTACTTGTTTTTTTTTCCTGCTTGGATTGAAGGTCTCAAGCTTTGAACTTAATACCTTTTGAACTTCTGAACTGCACGAGGTAATTGCTGGGAAAAATAACTTACAATGCCATTGTCATATCTAATGGCAATGAGAGGCAGTGTAATTCCCTAGAAGTTTTAAATTATTCCTGCTCCTTAAAAATGTAAGAATTAAATGACAACTGCAGTGAAGGTTGAAAGACCAAGTGGTCAATGACAAGGACATTTCAAACATTCTGTTTGCTCTCCTAATGCAAAGGGAATCTCCTGGTCTGTCACCAGTTCCAGCTGCTGTAACGCGGTTCTTAAAGGACAATTTTGCAGAGAAAACACTGTTATCAACACATTCCATATAACACACTAGTATCTGCATCCCAGGCCCATTAAAACTCCCTAAAAATCTTACACTTGTGCAATTTTATGAAAACATGTTCGTGCAATTTAAAAATGGAGGGAATAAAAGTGCTAGGGACTGATTATAAAGGTAGCACTGAGAATGCTTATAAATTATCTGAAATAGTAAACACAAGGCACCATAAATAACTTCTCCATCCCTTAATTAGCTCTCTGGCTTCCTCTGCCATGGGGTTACTCCTCTGTTTTCATATCCAGTGGCCTCTGGCTGTCACAAACTGCCACCATAAACCACTGGTAAAGGCACTGCCTCTCCAGCCTTGGGCTGATAACAGCTTCACTCCAGAATAAATTACAACTCTCTAGTCACAAGCATTTTTAAAAGGCTCCATGCTGCCAGCAAGATTTCTTCTCTACATCTCTGAAATACAAAGAAGAGAAATTAAAAAGAAAAAAAAACAACATAGCAAAATCGGGCCATAAATAGAGGGAAAACCAGAGTTCATCATTTTTCTGAGGAACATTTCATGAGGGGAAAAAAGCTGCATTTTTTGCTAGTAACATTTCAGCTGGCATTGGAGTTGCCTACTGGATATGATAAATAGAATCACAGAATCATTAAGGTTGGAAAAGACCTCCAAGACCATCAAAGCCAACCTCTGAGGATCACCATGCCCATCAATGCATATCAACTTCTTCAGGATACCTGCTCCACGATGGCAAGTTCTTGGAACAATGAAGACCTTGAAGGTCCTACTAAAAAGGTTAGAAATATCTATTTACTCATCACAGATTAATGAGGAGTCCCCAGTAAGGAAATAATAGATTCCCAGAATGGTTTGGGTTGGATAGGACCCCAATCTCCACTGGTGGGTAGCACAGGAAGAAGGCCAGGGGAAGAGAGAAGCCAGGAAGCAAAGGAGGATGTCAGACTAGCTCAGCCCCGACCATGCCCTGATGTGCAGAAGCCAGCAGAAACCTCCCTTTCCTCCCTCTGGTAGTGAAGGACAAACTCAAGGAAGAAATAAAACAACTCTGGGCAGCTGGAGACACAGCTTTGATGAAAATTAATTGAAAATAGAAAATAAAGATAATAAAAGCTTGACTCATTCGACTGGACATGACTCTTGCCACATTCCCCTTGGATTCTAATTTTTAACTTTCATAGACTAAGGAGAAACAAGAGATGATAAGGGATGATGGGGAGAGGCCGACTTGGGCACGAGCCATGTAGGGAGCTGCTAGAGCCTTCTGCAGCAGCCAAAGCCTAGGGAAGTCTCTTGATCTGTTTGGTTTTTTCCCGCCCTGCAGTGAGAGACAGAAGGGGAAAAACAACTGTCTGAGGCAGCCTCAGTCCTAGAAGGACCAGGAGACTGCAGCCTCTGTGCCTGGAGGAGAGGGAACAACCCACCTGTAAGGCTGGATGGGGCTTGGAGCAAAAAATGTTTCTGATACTACAAATCACAGAATCCTTAAGGGTGGAAAACCCTCTCAGACCATTGAGTCCCACTGTTCCCCCAGCACTGCCAAGCCCACCACCAAACCATGTCCCAAAGTGCTACATCCACATGTTTTCTGAATGCTTCCAGGGATGGTGACTCCACCACTGCCTGGGCAGCTTCTTCCAATGCCTGACAGCCCTTTTAGTGGAGAAATTTTTCCTGATATCCAACCTAAACCTTCCCTGGCGCTTTCCTAGGTTTGAACATTTAACATGCAAAAAGGTGGGAAACAGGAGTGCAGGCTGACAGTGGAATTCCAGCTCAACTAGAATCACAGAATGGCTTGCCTGGGAAAGGACCTTAAAGCCCATCCCATTCCACCCCCTGCCCTGGGCAGAGACACCTTCCACTAATCCAGGTTGCTCCAAGCCCTATCCCAACCTGGCCTTGAACACTTCCAGGGATGAGGCAGCCACAACTTCTCTGAGATTAATTTTCAGCAAGATGCGATTCAGTTTCTTATCCAGAATCCCATTTAATGTCTGAAACCTCAACTGGCAACTTCAATAATCCTCTTTTCATTCACTCACATCTCTCTTGTCCCCATTTTTAAGGGGTTCTGTGGGGTTTAATAGGTGTGTGAGTTTATCCCCTCCTTAAAGCAAATGCAAATGCAACCACCAGGTGACAAGATGGGCAGAGCTGGGACCCTCATTTCCACATGGAAACTTGCACTGAGCAGAGGAGTCACTCTCAGCAGTCAGCTCTCAAATGGGATGAAGTACACGCTTTTCTACACTCAAGTGATCCCCAATTTGCTCCCAGCAGCTGCTGACCAGGGACTTTAGAACCCAAAGAGGAAGAGATCACTCCACAAGGAGCTTACATCCCTTCCAAGGGCGTCCCTCCTTCTCTGTCCTCACTTTTCCAAGTCACTGCTCCAAAGCCTCAGACATCAAGACTTCACAATCAAAATCCCATGATGATTATTCTTATTACATTTAAGTAAAACACCATATTTTTCCTTAGTTGCCTTCTTGGAAACAGCAAGACTTGTTTTGGCTGCAATCTCCTCAAAAATTTAATGTGCTGTAGACACCTAGCAGGGAATGTTTAAGGCCAAAATCTCAAGGTTTGGAAAAATCACATGGAATTAAGAAGAGCCTTATTTATGAGTATACAAATAAATAAAATACTTTCAGAATATTATTTACGGGAAATCTGCAAATAAAAAAATTAACAGGCAGAGCTATCAGTTCCGTTAATAATTAAATAATCTATTATTTTATTTTTAGTCGTGCCCTTAACTCTCCTACACACGAGGGTCTTAAAATATCCCCACATCTGGGAAAAGTCTTTTTCCATGTCAGCACTTGGACGGTATCCCATGGGATAAATCCGCCACACACAGGCAGCGCTAGCGCCGAAATGATTTTAACTCATGACTTCTATAAATCAAACGCAGGGAAATTGCCCCTCTGCAATCAGTTTAATTAAACCCTCTCTGACTGCTTTTGCTGTGGAGGCGATGGATCCCAGCTCTGACAAAGCTGGGATTCAGAGTGCTGCAGTCGCACTCCAGCTCCTGGGAGGTCCGGGAGAAAGTCTGAATGAGCTCAGTGGATACGTCACGGCGACGGCTTTGGAAAGGCCTTAAAAACCTTCACGCAAACAAACCGTCCAGCTGACACTCTCCTGAACAAAGAACCTCAACTTACTGCCCCGCATCCCATGACCCTGGTCCTGAAAAGTGTTTGGAGGGGAGAGGTAATGGGATCCTACAGAGCAGCAGCTCCCCACAGCCCCGTGTGCGGGGCTGACCGAGGGCCAGGGCTGGCACCCGCGGTGGCAGCGCTCCAGAAGTACAGGATTGACGTCAGTAACTTGTGTAATCATCCTGCCTCAGCTCCAGCCTATAAACAAGGTCTGGGGGGTGGTGTGGAGGGGGGTTTGTGGCTTCTTTTACTTTTTGATCCAGCCCTTGGTAGCTGTATTTTCTCATAGGACTGGAACAGTGAAAATACTTGGAGAAACCTCTGCCGTAAATTAAACTGCAGCAATCTGCCATCAGCTTGTTCTGAGCCTCAAACCTGCTACTGGAATTGCTGGTGTCTCAAGGAAAGCCACCACTGGAACTCTTTGAGAGAAGTGTTCAGAAAGCCTCAAAACAGTACAAATCCCAGATTGGTTTGGGTTGGAAGAACCTTAAAGATTATCCAGTCCCAGCCTCTGCCATGGGCTGGGACACCTTCCACTAGACCAGGTTGCTCCAACCTCTGTTCAACCTGGCCTGGAACAGCTTCTCTGGGCAACCTGTGTCAGGGCCTCACCACTTTCACAAGGAAGAATTTCTTCCCAATATCCCATCTAACCCTGCCCTCTGGCAGTGGGAAGCCATTCCCCTAGTCCTGTCACTCCAGACTCCTGTTCAAAGCCCCTCTCCAGCTCTCATGGAGCCCCTTTAGGCACTGGAAGAGGCTCTAAGGTCTCCCTGGAGCCTTCTCTCCTCCAGGTGAGCACCCCTAAGCCTCTCAGCCTTTCAGTACATCTGAGTAACTTCCCTCACAAATACTTTCTGGGGTTGTCCTGCCTGAAAGAGGTCCAAGCATGAGAGCAGCTGGTGTTGGAAGTAGAGCCCACACATACACCTGCACCAGAGACCCCGAAATTGTGTGCTTGGAGCTGCTGTGGAGGAAAAATACATTAAAAGCATTGTGCCCACCTTGTTGATGTGCAGTTGCTGCTGCTGGAATTGCTGTTTGTGTTTCTCCAGGAACTGCTGGTGCTGCTGCTGGATCACCAGCTGCTGGAGGGCCTGGGCGTTCTGGGGCAGGGGAGCAGACTGGGTGCGCCCGAGCGGGCGGTGCTGCCGCAGCTTGTGGATCGAAGGGGAGACCCTCTCTCCACCCACCAGAGGCTGTGCGTGCAGGGGCAGGCCTGAAAGATACCAGTCTGAAGATAATATGGAGGAAAAAACAGCAGAGGAGAAACAAAAGGAAGAAGAAAGGAAGGGAGAAAACGGCTGTTGAGTAACGCTGATGGTGACAGTGATATATAATGTCAAACCCAGCCACCTCACCATCTACTGCTGGAGCTGCCTTAAGAGAGAGCAGATAAATTAATTACCACTGCACAGAGTAGTGCTTTGCTTGGTTTGAATTCTGTGTTTACTTGATGACTCAGAGACCCTCTGGAAACATCTAATTTCTTAAAATCAGCAACACCTTCCAGACCCTTCCATCGCTACATGAGATCACAGTGGTTTGGAGAAGTTTAAACCTCATGGCTTGCCTTGGTTTAGGGAATAATCCCCAGTTCAATTCAAGCTGCCACCCTGCAGCATACAGCAGTTTTCCCTCATGGGGGCTCCCTGGATATTCCCTTGATGATGATCAAGGAGGGTTGCCCTTGGCTGTGCCCTGCTCCACACCATAGAAATTACTAGGACGAAAACTTCCCTGTGATAACCCCCTGAGCAGGTCTGCATTGGGAAAAGAAATATTTCAGGAATATGGGAGCTGTCAGGCCTCATTATTTCTATAGGAAGAGGCCAAGATAACAAATAACCAAAATTGTTTCCATCACTGTCCTGTCCATACATGCCAGTGAGTTAACAAAAACCAAAAGGTTATTTTGGGATAACTGAAGTTACTCACTCGCCCTTGGCAATGTGGGTGTCACTGACAGCTGCCAAGTGAAACACCCCCCAAGCTCCCTGAAGGACACATCTTTAGAAGTGTCCTGTCTTCTTAGCTGTTCCTGGGGTGAGCCAGCTCCTCCTCTCTGAAAACACACCTTCCCACTCTTCTTAGAAAGTTGGGACATGAGATACGCCCAGCAAAGCCCAACCCAAGGGTGGAGGAGCTGATGATATGCATTTACTTTTGTCACACCTTGGAACAGGAGGGCCTTGCTGGGAAATGCTGCCTCCCTACCAGGGGTAGGGCTGCACTCACTTTTGGGCAAGAAGCCCTCTGCCTTCCTCAGGCTTTGGTTTAGGAGAGAGAGAAGCTGCCCAGAAGTCTGCAGCCAGCTGAACATTGAGGATTAGAAACACCTTGACATTCCTGTCCCAGGATGTGACCTCCTTTTCCCACTGATTCAGAGAACTGCCCCACGTGGAAGGAGCTGACTCATGTAAAAGCCTCTTTTCTTGGATGATTTAAAGAGTTTCTCCCACTCTTTGCTTTTCTGAAAGGAATAATGTAAAACAGTATTTTATTTTATTTTATAAATGTCTGTCTCTACAAATGTCAGTGTGTACACACACACATCTGTGTATGAATATATGGATAATTGGGAAAGATGTGGTCCTTTTCACTCAGAGCACAGTTCTTCCTCTCAAAAGTTCAAATTAGACAGCAGAGCTTGCACAGGGTATTTTGGAAGACTACCTTCCTCCTAGTCAGTGACCAGAGTCCTCCTGAGAAAGCTTTCCAGGAGACACCATGTTCACGGAATCCTGGAACGGTTTGGGTTAGGAGGCACCCTAAAGCTCATCTTGTTCCAACCCCCTGCCATGGGCAGGAACACCTTCCACTAGACCAGGTTGCTCAAAACCCTGAATACGTTCCATCAGGAATATGGAACATCAGGACATATATGTCAGTGTTAAGGATACTACCCAGAGTAACCTGTCCCAAGAGGAATGGCACAACTAAGGAATTCTGGCCTAGCTTCACCATGTCTAACTGCCAGCACAGAGAGAGCCATCATGGCTGGATGACTCTGCAGCTGTCAGGAGACTCTCTAGAGCTTGAGGCTATCAGCAGATTCCTAATAAACTTCACTTTATTTCCAAGGAATTTCCAAACATTAATTGCAGTTTGGCGGTTTTGAGACCACGTGTGAGCTCACTGTCTTTCAGCTGCTGCCTCTGGAATGTGTGTTTCTCCTTGCTGCTCTGTTGTGACTTTTCCTGCTGAGTGTTGGTTTGGAACACATTGTACTCGCTCGGAAAACACTGCGTGGAGCAGGTGGAGTAGAAGGAATATGCTTGCAAGCAAACACAGTACGCTGGAAAGTGAGGGAAGCAAATACCACACTTCCATGCTTCAGCTTCCCCGTATGAACATGCTCCTAAGCTTATCCCAACCCCATGTATATTCTTGGGATCTGGATGCAAAACCAGCCACGAGCTGCAATGCTTCAGTGACTCACATCTCCCAAGAACTTCCATTAGACATGGAAGGAAAGGAAGCAAAACCAACACGTCAATAACTGAGGCAGAACATCCTTTGTCCCAGCATCACACACCGTAAGCCAGAAGCGAATCCCAGTGGGAATCGTTGCTTTGAATCAAGCCTATTTATAGACACACGCCTTCCCACAGGTAGCTCATTCTGAAAATCCAGCACCGGGAGTGACTCATGGCAATTAACATCCCGAAAATGCAACATACACAAACAAATACAATCTGTTGGGAGGCAGCTGATTTTGCCACGGTTTTGCTATTTATATTAATGATGAAAAGGAAGTGTTTTAATGTGTGATTTTCTAAGTGCGTGCCTTTCATACTTTCATGGAATACAAAGCATCCATGGAAAACAGGACTCATAAGACGCAATGTTTTTGCCTCTGCTTTAATCTGAAGCGGTTAAAACTCTAACAATAGAGTTTTCAATTTTTACCTACCAACTTATGCCGTCCTTATGGAACAATACTATTTGTTTTCATCTCACCAAAATGACCTCGGGATGAGGAGGGAAACCTCTGATTTTGGAAAAACCACCACTAATCAATGCATCAACAAACACATCCCAAAGGCCCTATGTTCTACCTGCAGGATGTAGAGATGATGCAGCATCTAGAGGCTGCCTTTCCAACAACCCAACAGATTCTTGTTGGTCTCCTCTCTTTTCCAGCTGCGTCCCAGTGCTACCCATTCCCCACAGAGCGCTCACCTGTGACCAGGGGGGTTTGTGCAGTTGGCTGTTCCAGTAAGACCATGTGTTGCAGGAGAGGGTTATGTGCAGTTCCCCCATCTCTTTCCAACGTTGTAGTGCTCAAGTAGGGAGTGAGGTGAGTGCCAGGGAATAAGGAGATCCGCTGCTGCAAGGTCGGGATTGTGAGTCTCTCCGCATCCTGCTGGGCTGATCCCGCCTGCAAATGCAGCGGGGGGTTAAGGGAGGAACTGCTGCAAGTGACATTCCAGAGGCTGATCCCGACCCCACTTACGCTGGAAGGGCCGGTGGCAGGCAGTCCTAGTGTGATGTTCGGCAGGGAGGGAGAGGTGTAGAGTGGGAGCTGCGTCACGGAGCCCTCGCGGTTCACGAGTCTGTGAGCCAGGCTGGTCTGCAAACGAGAGCAAGAACAGGGCCCTGGTGAGAGGCCATCCACAGATCACACCCAGGACATGGCACACCCACTGGGACAACACATTAGGAATGGACACAGAATTTCCAGAGTTGGAGGGGATCCACAAGGATCATCCAGTCTGACTCCTGACCCTGCACAGGACACCCCAACAATCCCACTCGGTGCCTGACCGCGTTGTCCAAATGCTCCTTGGGCTCTGTCAGCCTTGAGGCCACTTTCCTTCGGAGCCTGTTCGTGCCCATCCACCCTCTGGGGGAAGATTCTTCTCCTAATATCCAACCTAAACCTCCCCTGGCACAGCTATGTGCTGTTCCCTTGGCACTCGTCCTTCTCAAGCATTTGCCCTTTTAAAGGTAAAACAGATTATCTTGGGGAAAAAAAAAGGCTTTACAATTGGTGTTTTTCTCTTTAGCAAATAACAGACAATTTGTGTTATTTACTAGCGTGCGTTAGCATAAATCAGACTTCAAAATCTCATCCAAAAGCCTTAAGGTTGCATTTATGCAGCTATTTCCTGATTTTCAGGGTGAAACACAAGATTTACACAGTTATCTTATGGGCATTAGAAGCAAGAACACTTCAGCAAAAATACCTTTAATTTCCAAACACGAATGATTTGAAATACATACCAGAAAACCCATTATAAAAATTACAATAAACTGCCAGATTTTCCTGTTAGGAAACCAGTGTTCTGATCACCCTGAAGTCTCTGCAGGTGATTTTCCAACATAAATAGAATTTCGATTTCAGAAACTGTTCTACAGAAGTCTGTTAAACTCAGGTGCTGTTGTGAAAAAGGGGGTTTTGTTTAACTTAATAGTCTACTATGGGACAATCCGTACCTAGGCTGTGGCTGCCCCGTCCCTGTAAGTGTTCAAGGCCACCCAGTTCCATCCCCCTGCCATGGACAGGGACAGCTTCCACCAGACCAGGTTGCTCCAAGCCCAAAGTTCAATCTGACCTCAGACACTTCCAGTGATGAGGCAGCCACAGCTTCTCCAGGCAACCTGAGCCATTTTATTAACAGCCCTGTTGTAAAAAACTTCATTTTTATCTCTAATCTAAACTGACTCTCCACGTGATTATTTGTACCCACACACTTCTCCTTCCAAGTGATTTTGAGCACTACTGGCAATTTTGCTTTAATTTAAATTACATAATGTCAGTGTGTCACAGTGAAAATAAGATAGTTATTGTCAGCAGAGGAATGAAATATTTTACTGATCTCATAAATGAAACAAAACTACATCCATTTTCCCTTTGAACAATCAATACTCTGGAGTTGTGCCTCAAACCCTCTCCTGGGGATTTGATATATAAACAACAGAGAGAAGAACACAGCAGCTTGATGCTCTCAGCATATGGTATTTGGCAGCATTATCATCACTTTAAACACACAGCTCCCATCTCTGGGCTGTGCGCAAACGGGCCTGAATTACACACAACGATTTCTGCATACACAATTTTCAGCTGTAGTCAAGTGGTTTTTACAGTCTTGTATCAACTGCAATGGCAAAGAATGTTGTGTACCTTTCAGAGTAGGAAAAACCTTTAAAAACAGTATTTCAAAACAGAAAGTGTCTATTTTAAAGGAGGCAAAGCTGTTGTCTTTCCCCACTAAAGGCACTTAAATAATGACCTTGGACACCATTTTCCAACATACCTGAACTGGCTCAAGAGGTGATGTAGCAAACTAAGAAGCAACGAGATATAATTCTCATTTAAAATAAAACGTGAAGATAAGAATGAAACACGAAGCTGGCAACATTATCTTTTCAGGAACATTTAAATATTTCTAAACATTTAGTGGTGGGAACATGGGAAATCCTGGTATATTGCTATTAAAGAAATCTCCAACACTTGGGCTCCCTGATCCTACAACTCCTGCTGAAGGAGAAGAATTCAAAGAAACCAAACCCCACTTGTGCTACAGCTTCACATTCACCTGCAGGAACTCACTCCAAATTCATGGAATGGTTTGGGTTGGAAGGGACCTTAAAGATCACCTTGTTCCAATCCCCTTGTTGGAAGCTGCCTGCTCCGTTTATATCACAAAAAATTGTCAAATCCACTAGTTTTTCCATCAGCAATACCTAGGGATTTGCAGTTTGCTAAGGATAGACAAGATTGACAAGCTCCCGGATCAGCAAAACCAGTAACTCAGTGTTTGTCTTCCTGGGGCAAGTGAAGCCTCCACCCCACACCATCTTAATCTTTATAATAATTACCTAAATCTGTAAGGTTTACTAGGGACTGTAGTGGCTGGAATGTGTGCTGGATAATTTGACAGGGGAGAGGGTAGAGGAGAAGGCACATTCCCCATATTAAATACTGTTACACTACATTAGAAATAAAAATAAAGTGAAAATCTGCACAAAACTAGAAAGCAATAAGGGCTGACATTTACACCATAAGAAGCCCTTTTCAATTCTAAAGGAATATTTGTGGAGAACAAGCCCAAGCCTGTTTTTAGAGCCCTGATGCTAAGACAGACTCTATATTCATGGGGAGAACAGCTAATGGGAAGCTGGATAAAAAGAAATGCACCAGTAACATCAGACAACCACACTGGTTTTCTACATGCACAGTTTACAGCGGGAGCCAGTTAACGTGGCCCAGACCCCAGCATCTGTCCTTGGAAAAGCTGGGCTCCAGTATCCCTGAACACAGGAGCTGCTGTGCCGAGTCCAACCCCACTTTACCCAGTCCAACACCCTGCCCTGGACATCCTTAGCAGACGCCTCAAGTGATGGTAAAAGTTTATAGGATTATAAACCAGCACATGGCACCAAGCATCCAGATCCCCAGTTGTGGAGAAAAAGTTTAAATCCATTCCCTTTAACCCAGTTCTGGTTTGGTCACATTTATACTAACCTACTGCACACAACAAATCTACCTTATGTACAAGAATGAATTCCCCAAATATTAAAATACTTGCATTTGACCTTGCTAAATCACTTTATTTTAACTTTCTCCTCACTACAAAACCACTACAAGTTACCACAAGCTGCTTGTGAGCTGGTTCAAACCAGATCTAATAAACAGATAACGCATCCTGTCAGCCCAGACTGAGAGGTAATTCCCAAAGTCTGCTCCAAGTCACAAGCTGGGGTTTTCCTTTAGTGTGGTTCACATGCCTAAACTCCTAAAACTCTCCAAAAAGTGATTAGTGTTAAAAACCAGAGGGAGGAAGGGCTCTGTACCTCTGCTTGGATACTCGTGACTGATCCTGCAATTCCATTCTCAGTGCTGATGTTATTGGAGCTGTTGTTCGGAGAGCTGGGACCAGATCCAGGAGCACTGTTGCATGCAGAGTCTAAAAAACACATCCAAAACCAACTTTTAACATTTAACAGAAGTGATCTCTGTGATGGTATTTAGACAGATAACAAACCCTCAAGTTTTGTTTTGGAGGAAAGCAACCCTCCTCCTCCTCCCCATCTTCCCTCTAAATCTTCCCAGGCCTCTTAAAATACCAACAAATGCTTTCGAAAGGTTTATCCGAGTACCTACTCACCATATTTATGTCTTCTCCCCATGGGGATTTCTCTCATAGTGTATTAATAACTTTGAATATGATTGAAAGATAATAAAAGATATGCAAGGTTTGAAGAGGTCAAACTAGAGGATGTCAGATTTATTCTGCTTCATTTTTCTAGAGGTGCTTCTCTCCCCCTCTTTAACTCTAATGACACCTCATTGCATCAGACTTGCCTCAGAAGGTCTCTCACCTGGTGTATGGCACAGCTGCCAGCATTTCTCCTTTTATTTGGGAAGGTTAATAACATTAAAAGCTTTCCATCTGAACTCTTCTCCTTCCCAAGCACAGGATTTGCCCAACGGCAGGAGAATCTCCAAGCAGCTGCAGTAGCTCAGGCTGGAGGAGGCTCCTCATTGCTCCTTGATACCCCAGTAGAAATAAAATCTTATTACAAGAGCCTGGAGTGACAGGACAAGGGGGAATGGCTTCCCACTGCCAGAGGGCAGGGTTAGATGGGATATTGGGAAGAAATCATTCCCTGTGAGGGAGGGAGGCCCCGGCACAGGTTTCCCAGATATGCTGGGGCTGCCTCATCCCTGGAAGTGTTCAAGACCAGGCTGGATGGGGCTTGGAGCAACCTGGTCTGATGGAAGGTGTCCCACTAGAACCCCCTGATTTCTTCAGGGATTAAACATAATTTCTATTCCCTGAAGTGGACTGTTTTCAAAATTTATTTTCCATTTAAAAGTCCTCTCTTACCATGACAGCTCAGGTATTTTTCTAGCAGGCTCCAGGCTGGCTTCTTGAACTTCTCATGTCAGTGAGAAATGGGAGCTTCCACTGCCATTTCTGAAGGTATTGCTGGGAGAAATGGTCAGCCAATAGAGGCTGATTTATCCTAAGAGCCATGTGCCATACAGTATTCTATGAGTGAAGGAAATTTGATTTTCAGATCTGAAAGCCTGGCAGAGCTCAAGGAGAGTTTGGACAACGCTCTCAAGCACAGGGTGGGATTGCTGGGGTGTCCTATGCAGGGGTTGGACTGGATGATCCTTGTGGGTGCCTTCCAACTCAGGATATTCTATGATTCCATGATTCTCAGCTCTTGAAATCACCCTTTCCCTCTGCAAGCAGAGAGGCTCCGACACAGGGAAGTGCTGAGTGACCCCAGGGTTGGCCAAAACCACCCTGCTGTCTAAAGGGAGCTCACTCTGAGTTTGACAGAATGATGACTGTGCCTTGGAGCCAGACAAGTCTGGAGAAGCTGTCACTTGGTGGTACTTACACAGAGACATCCCTAGATGGTGCTAAGAATTAACTTTATGGTAATCTCATCAGGTTCTTTACTCTGATCCCCCTTACAAACTTCACTCCTGGAAGAATAGGATTTTTCAACATGAAACTGCCAGTTAAGTACTCAAACTATCACTGGCTCAAGAATCTTTTCCTAATAACCAGCGTAAACCTCTGCTGACACAGCTCAGAGTGTCAGTGGGTGCTGTGGGTGTTGTCCCTGGTCACAGAGAGCAGAGATGGGAGCTGCCCCTCATGAGGAAGCTGCGGACTGGGACAAGGCCTGGCCTCAGCCTCCTCCAGGCTGAACAATCCCAGTGCCCTCAGCTGGGTCCCACCCCAATGAGGATCCACCCTGCACGACCAACCAGCCTCAGGAATCCATTCTGGAAAAGGAGAAGGGGTGAGGAATTGTCGCTTACCCGCCGTACCTGTGACATCCAGCGGGCGCTTCTTGAGCGCGGTCACCACCGGCCCGTCCTTCCTGCGCAGGAGGGGGCTGCTCCTCCTCTCAGCAACCTTCTGCTTTAGTCTGGAGCGCAGCTTCAGGTTGGGTTCAGAGGCTGAGCAGAAAAAGGAAACAGGGTTTGGGATAAAATCATCTCAGTCAGTTTTTACTCTGCTTGCAGTTGACTTGAGTTGAGTTGGTCGCCATCGAGCATTTGTAGAAGGCTGAATTAAGCCATTTGATAACAAATATTTGGAACCCAGATTTTTTAATAGAGCAAACAGGTCCCAGCCTACGTGACAACTGAATTCACTGACAATGAAAGTCGCTGGAATTAAAATGTAATAATCATCCTGCAAAGTCTTCTCTGATCAAAGACACAGACCTATAAAGTGTTGACAACTCATTGGTATTAGTGCAGACAGCATCATTCCCTCCTCCTATTTTCCCACCTCTGCCCAGCTTGCTCCCAACCCAGTGGTAAACCAAACTGATGGGATCCAGAAAATCAACAGAGGAATGGGTGAGCCAACTGAGATGTTGCTGTTGGTTATCTATGATGTGCTGCTGGAAAGGGCAGCTCCACACCCTTAGAGTCATCCGACCTCAGGGGGAGTTTGCCAAAGGAGGAATGCCAGGGGAGGGGGAAAGAAATTGCCAAAATCAAATGAAATCCACAAGCAAACCAGGCAATTGTTTTCCTGTTGGTTCACCCCCCATCTGTGTCACCTTGGAGACAGATGAACCCATGTCAACTTGAGCCAGTGTCAACTCCAGAAAAAGCACATGAGAGTGTGGCCAAGGAAAGCCAACACCAGCGAGGAGAAGGTTTGTTTATTTGGGAAGCAACTTGGGTTACATCATCACAGCCCCAAAGTCAAACCATATCTAAAAGCACATCAAACACTTGGGAAGTTCTGGGCTGCCCAGGGAAGGTGTGGGTGCAGTTCCTGTGACCACAGCCTGACTGGCTTTGTGTACACCACACTTTGGAGAGACTCCCTTCAGAACTCCTGCTGCGCCCAGGTCCTGAGATCCCATCTCTCCAAAAGTCAAAGCAGAGCTCCTGGGAAGCCCCTGGGTTAAGGGCAGCTGGTGACAGCGCACACGCTTGGAGAGTCTTTGTCAAGGTAATGAAGCTTCAAGTCAAGATTCCTCCTGCAAGATGATTTCCTCTGGAAACTTTCTGACCTCTTGAGTCCTGAGTGAAATATCTGCTGTGGGGTTTGAGGGCTCCTGACAGTTCTGACATGAGTGAACTGGCCCCATCTTTTCCCTTCCCCAACCTCTCAAAAACTCTGCAGCTTAATCCCTTTGAACCAACAAATCCTGTGCTTACTCCATTACCAACCAATGCACTCCAGGGCCAACAATCTACATTTCCTTAGAAGAATTAAAATAGGGTTTACAAACTGATTTGAATTAACTAAGTCTGGCTACAGCTATATTTCCCTACAGCTGGCTTTGACCATTGGGTCACGTCAAAGATCAAGCCTGTCAGCGTTAATTGCAGGGCTCAAAAAATCAGAAGGCTGATGAATTCAAGATCAAATGCTTGAAGTTAAGCCATCAAAACAGTTCTTTGATGGAATTTTTGGGAGGCAAAAAAAAAAAAAAAAAAAAAAAAAAAAAAAAAAAAAAGAAAAAGGAAAGAGCTTTTCATGAATGTTTTGGACAGAAAAATGCCAGCAAGAGACAAAGGGAACACTACAAAAAAGTGCTTCCTCAAGATGATGCTTCAAATGCTGAATGAAGTGCATTAGCAAGGGGGGAATTATCTTAGAGGGCATTTGCATATAAAATGGCAGGGGACTGAATGCAAATCTGCTCCCAGGGCAGTATTAAAGAGTGGACCAGTTCAAATACAAGCTCGGGCACTAAGTAGGAACTTCTTCAAGTTCTCTTCAAAACAGAAGTTGAGTTATGATTTTAAAAGCAGGCTCTGTGTATGTACCTCATCCCACATCCTTAAATTTACAGCTTTAATTTGTCCCAAATACTGAGCATTAATAGCTGTTTGGATGCTACACTCAGGGTGGGAATGAGATGATCTTTAAGGTCCCTTCCAACAAAACCATTCTGGGATTCTGTGAAATGGAAAGGTGTCACAGCTGGATGTTGATATATCCATTTCACATAAATGAAATCTAAGCCTATGCCACAGCTGTTGGAAGGATCTGTCTTCTGACAAAGAAAAACATGACAATAAAAACTGTATTTCAGCCCAAATTTCATTCCTACGTGGTGTTCAGCTGAGGGATGGCTTCTGTTGGGAACACACAAGTAATTAGGTGGCTTTCAAATATAGAGAGTGAATGGGTTTGAAACACCTTAAAAATGGGCAGGGAAACAAAAGATTTGGGATCACAATTACCTAGAACTTCCCATATTTAAAGCCACAATAAAAACATCCTCCCATATAACAAGTGAAAGAACATAGAAAATTACAGCCTTAAAAGAGAAAATACCCCCAGAATAAGTTATCGCCAAAGCAACGTACTGGAATTTGTCAGATTAAACTATTTTAAGGCAAAATGATTCTGTGTTTTCCTCTTCTGCTCCCTCAGCTGGGGGATCAAGTTTCGAAACACCAAAAGGTCTATTTAAAGAACTGCTCTGCTTTTGTTGTTTATCCCTCAGATATAATCCCAAATCTAACATGGCATCAGGACCTCAGAGAGCATAATCCCTACACGGATTTAATTGGGTGCTCCAGAGCCCAAAGTAGGTGAATTAAAATTCAGCACAGGCAGCGCAGCATGGCCTCAAAATCACAGAATTTACATAAAACCTATTTTATTATAAAAGATGGGAGCTTCCAACAGAGGCATTTCCAAAACTCCAATCGAGAATTTAAGCTTGTTCAGATGGTTTTTAAACTATTATATAATAAAAATATTTTTAAGCTGAAGAGAGATGTCTTTCACAAGTATAAAACAGGAATTTAAGCAATACAGAAATATCAATACCTGACAATCAATGCAGGTTCAGTGCTGTCTCAGGAACACCAAGACCACTGGAAATCTCCCAAAATTCACCCTGTCAGGCAATATGCCAAAAGAAAGCCTTGCTAACTAAAGTAAATTTAAAAACTGGAGACTAAATCATAAAACTTAATTTTAAAAAATCACTGGTCCTCTACATCTTGAGGTGAAATATTTAAAACAAATTATCAAAATTCCCCTTTAGCAAATAAATGAAGCCCATGCCCAAGTCTGAGTCAGCTCCCACAATGCCAGTGGGATTTCTTAAGCACTGACATACTTAATTTGGCCTATAATAAGGATTTATACAAAGAATATTTTGTTTTCCTCCAAGTAAATTAATAACCAGTGCATAATCCAAAAGCTTCCCTAGTTTTCACAGGCTCCAACCCAAGTTACCCCTCTTACACGTCACTGAGTGCAGCAGGACCCATGTAATCCAATTCTTCAAACATTTATGTCATTCCTATTGTTTTTTTCCTAGAATTGCAGCCCCTAAGCTGCTGAACTAATTGGACATTAAGTCTATGGAAGTCAAAAAACCACCAAGTCCTGGGCAGAGCTTGCCCTGTTCCCACTGCCCATCCACATTTGTGGAATAAAAGCAAACAGTGCACCATGAAAACCCTGCTCTCAGTCCTTGAACATCTTCATTTCAGAAGGTGGGGATGAGAAGGGATGTTACTCATTTATTATTATTATTATTAAGCTTCACACTAAGCCTTACCAGGCAGGCAAAGGCCAACAGAATTCTCTTATCTCTCTTCTAACATCCAGATGAAACTGGATGAGAATTCCATAAGAAAACACTATGAGGAGAGGAAGTTTAAGCTGAAGGAGGGC
Organism: Climacteris rufus; assembly: GCA_013398175.1. Classification (NCBI taxonomy): domain Eukaryota; kingdom Metazoa; phylum Chordata; class Aves; order Passeriformes; family Climacteridae; genus Climacteris; species Climacteris rufus. The sequence continues at coordinate 282,574 of VZRZ01007628.1, forward strand.
AGGTTTAGATTAGATACTAGTAAGAAATTGTTCCCTGTGAGGGTGGAGAGGCCCTGGCACAGGTTGCCCAGAGAACCTGTGGCTGCCTCATCCCTGGAAGTGTCTGAGGCCAGGTTGGATGGGGCTTGGAGCAACCTGGACTAGTGGAAGGTGTCCCTGCCCATGCCAGGGGTGTGGAATGGGATGAGCTATTAGGTCCCCTCCAACCCAACTCTGGGATTCCATAAACTGTGCAGACTCCTGGCAGTCGCTGGGAAGCAGAGATGGAGCTGAGAGGACCAAGGAGGAGGAAGGTAAGTTCACTGAGTGACTCAGGTGTAGGTCCTGGGCCTCCTGGAGCCCCTGTTACCCAGAGATGACACCAAAACAGAAGACTTTCTTTGGTTTTCTGCTGGAAGAGGTTTCTCTTTTGGTGCACCTTTGACATGACCCCTCAAGAAGAGTCTTAATGATTCCATAGTTCTTAAGGCTGGAAAAGACCTCTGAGACGACCCATTCCAACTATCAACCCAGCACCACACCATGTTCACCACTAAACCACGATCCCAAGTGCCACATCCACCCATTTTTTAAACACTTCCAGGGATGGTGATTCCACCACTGCCCCGGGCAGCCTGTTCCAATGCCTGACCAACCTTTCAGTGATGAAATTTTCCCTAATATCCAATCTAAATGCTATTTTTGGATTAGACAGGCTGATGCCCTCCATTTGGAGCAGGACATGGTATTTCTGGCAGGGATTTCTCCTGCAGGTCAGGGCCTCATCTCAGTGTGTGGGTTTATGGGAAGCCAGACTTCCAACCATGCTGGCTGGAAGGACAATGTGGGTGAGGAAGCAAAGATGCTCTCAAACTCGAGTGACACTCCACACCACACAAAGCTCCAAGATTTTCTCTAAATTATACTCCCACATTACACCAGGATTTCTGACTAGTCTATTTTCCTCTAAACAACCTTTTGTCCTAAAACAAACCACTCCAAACACTCCAATAACCAGAACCAGCTCAGGGAGATATTATGCTTCTCTTGACAAATGCAGTGTTATAATTGTTGACAAATCTTTTCAGTTTCCCTTTTATTTCTTTAAAATGCAACAAGTTCACACCAATTTCACCTGCTTAGCTGCAAATAATGCCCAAACAACTCTGTGTTTCTGCAATACCAACATCATCATGGGATGATGGATGCTTTCCTCTCTCAGGCTCCTCTCTTTTGCACGGAAAAAAAATCATAAGGTCACAGAAACATTTGGCTTGGAAAAGCCCTCTAAGATCACCTAATCCAATCATTAACCCAGCACTTCCAAACCCATCACTTCCAAGCCCATCACTAACCCATTTCTCCACAAATACATCCCACAGGCATATACCCACTTACTATCTAGGCAGGAAATTCAGAGATACACCAGCCAAAAGTGTCTTTGTAAGTTCCTACTGTGGTATTCAATCCAGAATCCCAAAATAGGTTAGGCTGGAAGGAACATTAAAGCTCATCCAGTTCCACCCAGATGTGATACTGGAGGTAAGGGAAAGCCCGAGATCCAGAGCCTCATTAATCCTTCTGAAAACAGGGCCCTGAGCACGCTGCTCCAGTGAAAGGTGTCCCTGGCCAGGACAGGGGTTGGAACGAGATGAGTTTAAGGTCCCTTCCAACCCAAACCATTCCAAGATTCTGCAACATGGTCCAGCTCTCCACAGGATTTAAAATAACCCCCAAACAACCAAAAAACCCAAGAGGAAAAGCACATTAAGAAGTCAAATAATTCCCTTTAAACCTCTGTGATGGTGGTGGTGTCAGCTTTCTAAATAACAGCATGTTTTAATACATCCACTGCTCAAATTTCAGAAAGCAGGGAATGCCATTAACAACCTTGTTCCTGGGGAGAAAATGAGGACAAGATTCCTTAGAAATGCAAAACTGAAAAGCTCTGCTAAAACCCACTTCAGCAGCTCCAAGAAAGGTGTTGACAAACAACTCTTGGGGTTATCAAAACAGGCTTTCAAAGGCTGTTCCAACCCAGAGTCTAAAATCACTCTGCAAGGATTCTCCAGAGATTTTCCTTAGAGGATCCCAGTGCAGCACATACCAAAGTTATCAAATTTGGGAGACACCAACCTTGACCTGGGAGCAGAAAAGGTCACTTAGATTTTCCCCTCTCAAAGGCTGTCAGTAAAATGCTGACACTAAATCCTACAGAGAATAAAGGAAACTCCCCCAAAGGGGAAATAAAAATCCTGTGCTAATCCAGCTATTTACCAGCAAAAGCAGGAGCAGCACCTACTGAACCAATCTTAGCTCAGTTAATAAAGGGAAGAGTCACAAAATGCTTGGAAAGAGGGAACGGAGTGAAATTAATCCCCCAGCCAGGCTAAGAACAGGATTCAAGAAATTAGTAACTGCACCAGAAAAACAATTTCATGCTGAAACCAAACAGCCAAGAAACTGGAATATAATTTAGGAAAACAAATCAGAGAGAGTTGGATTTCAGGGCATGGCATGTATCAAGAGCACACTGCAAGTGTTCACTGTTTCCCCTGCTGAAGGCTTTCAAGCACTCTTAAGAGATCATTCCTGCACATTCTCCCTCTCCATAACCTTGTGACCACATCAGGATGCTTCATATAAAGAGTAAAGACATGTAGAATTGTTAAAACCCAGCACAATGACAATTTCATGGAATCATGGAATGGTTTGGGTTGGAAGGGACCTTAAAGCCCATCTTGTTCCAACCCTCTGCCATGGGACACTTTCCACTAGACCAGTTTACTCCAAGCCCCAATCAACCTGGCTTTGAACACTTTCAGGGATGGGGAATATTTATTCTTCCTAAAAATGTCTGAACCTGCAGGACATGCTCCCAGCTCTGCAAACGGGAAGAAATGATAATTCCAACTGCCTTCCCACCAACCCCTAAGCCACCCTCTCCCCAGCAACTGGTTGGATTCCAGCCCTGGTAATCAGAACTGTATTGTGATGGGCTCTGTTATTTGAGCTGCAAATATTTAATCAAATTTAATAAAATAGGACTACACGATATGGCAGTTTTAAATTACCAACACAAAGCCAGAGCATTGCCTGGTGCCAAAAATCTGAAAAGCTCACCCGTAATAAAGAACTTTATTTAGGATGGGCTCCAGCCTTCCCTGCCTTTTGTTTACACCAGACTGTTCAGGAGCCTTTCTTCTCCAAGCAACTTAACATTCTTGGCACTGGGAATTCTGCAGGATATCACTGTGCCAGAGCCTGACGTGCTGTTGCGTTGAAAGGAAAATAAAAGAAAACAACAAAAAAAAGAATTCTCCCCTGAACCTTACAAAAGTGAACTCGTCTGTATCCCAGACCAGTCCCCTGAAGATTAATGCTGGTGCCCAAAAAGAACAACTACCAGTGTTCTGGAAAACCAAAATCAGCTGAACGTCCTCCTGTTGGAAAACAACAATGGGTTTGGTTGCTTCCACTTTTTAATAATATGATTAGCTCCATTTATCATCCTTAATTTCCCCTGTCTGACAGGGCTTTTTATTCAGCAGGAGTCTTGGTGAGATCTCAGTTTGGGAAGCAGAACAGGGTGAGACGTGCAAATGTCTTCCTTCTCCTGCAGAAATCTCCTTCCAGAACACTGGGAGCAAGAAGGGTGACTGATCCTCAAAGCCAATCTGACAAGGGCCCCTGAGGTGATGAGCCAGGCAGGTTTTGGAGCATGTCAAAGCCCATTTTTACAGTGAGAATGCTAACACACTAGGAATTGATCACCTGGTGTCACAAAGCATAGGAAAGAGCTAAAAATCTCTTGGAATCAGGCTGTCCACAGGCCCTAAGCAATTCGTATGGTGCCAAGGGATGCTTCCCTGAGTGGAAACGCTGTGATTTCCCAGGGGAGCCTGGAAGCTCTTTCATTACCCAGAAGCAGAGATGAGAGGCTGCCCTTCCTTCAGCAAATCCAGTTTTCTAAGCTCGGCTTTTGGAGTCCTCCAGAAAGGGCACAGTCAAAAGTACCACCCTCAAAGGTACAGGGGCACCTTTCCCAGGGAAACCTCACATCTCGCAGCCAATTTTTGATTGGGTTCCTGTGCAGCTGAAGTATTTGTTAGTCATCAACCAACCAACCCACCATGCTCCGGGTGCAGAGTCAACTGCACAGATGGGAATCCATCCAGCAGGCCAGGTGCTATGGTCCCTAATGAGAAATTCCCAAAAAGGGAAAATTTCTTCACTAAAGGGTGTTCAGGCATTGAAGCAGCCTGCCCAGGGCAGTGGTGGAGTCACCATCCTTGGAAGTGTTTAAAAAACCTGTGGATGTGGCACTTGGGGACATTTGGGCTAGGCAGCCTTGGCAGTGCTGGGTAATGGTTGGGCTTGATGATCTGAAAGGGCTTTTCCAATCTTAATGATCCTGTGATCTTTCCAGAGAAGTTTTTTTTTGCTGTCCTGAAGCAATTTCCAGCACCACCAGCGAGCAGAACTGCTCCCTGAGTGAGGATGAGCTCTCAGAACTGAGCCATTCCCCGAAGGCAGCAGCCATGGATCACGAGCTGGCCGGGTTGGGAGCCCAGGCTGTGTTGGCTCAGGCATGTGATAAGGAGCTGAGGAGCACAGCCAACCCAAACAACCTGGTTTACATAATACAGACTTGAGAAATGTAACTGACCTGCTCAGCCACCGTGCAGGGAGCAGCCTAACTGAGGAAGAACTGTCTAGGTGTGAACCAAACCCTCGCAGGAAGCCCCGACGCTTGCACTGGCACAAACCTTCTTATTTACTTTAAGTATAAATTTGTATATAAAATGCAAATCCCCCAAGAAATGAACTTTTCTTGGTACTTTTCTCACTCAGCAAAACATACTTGGACTTCAGACACCCAGATCTCTGTGTGAGCTTTGAATTTGGGAAAACACCTCCCAAACTTTGACACATGACTCCGCTGTCTCCTGCGCTCGCACACCCGGAGCAGCCTCCCTGGAACACTGGGAGCACAGTGACAGGTCAAGGGGGAGCAGATGGGAGAGGAGGCTTGTTAAATAAATCACACCCTGGAATTCAGCTTTTTGGTGACATACCTTCTTTTAAAATAAAATCAGATCAGAGGACCAAGTGTGACAGCAGGGACAGCTGGCAGCGCAGCAAAGGAAGGTGAGCCCTACCTGTTTTTCTGAGTGGGAAGTCGTCTTTGGAATCGTACATCCCCAGGACTGGGTGGTTGTAGGTGCCGGAGACGCCGCTTTGGGGTGGGGAGCTCTGGTCCAGAGAGCTGTGCTGGGTCTTCCTGCACAGAAGGAAAGAGAAGGAGAAGCTTTACACCAGTGACACACAAAGGGGACGAGCGCAGCGTCTGTGGTCTCTGGGAGTGGGGAATGGGGCAAAGGCAAAGACTTTGGTTCTGGCTTTCTCCTTCTGGGCACTCCTACAAGAAAAGACACTGAAATATAATATACAGGGAGGTAGCTAAACTTAAGTGTTCAGTGAAAGACTCAACCTTGTAGAGCATGGCTCAACTCATGCAGGTAATTCAACCACAAGTATAAATTCTAAGCCTGTACTTGGGCTGGGTTTTGCTAAGTCATGTTCTTGAATCCAAGCACAGGTGTTGTTACCCTCCCTCAGACTTAGCACAAATAAACCATTTCCCTCCCTAGAATAAATCCCAGATTTAGCAGATAAAGTCTAAGGCTGAAACATTCAACCTGGCCAGCAGCAGCCAGGCTGCACAGGTGGTCTCCTGCCCTTCCTCCCATCCCAGGAACTCAGCAGAGATAGGGCCAAAACACTCAGCACCTTTCCAGATGAACTTCTCCAAACTGATAATTTATGGCTTTGTTTGAGCAGGCTGCTGGAAGTAAATTACAGTCTGTTTGCTAAGGATATTAAATAATGAATGAGTTTTCTCAGCCTCCTACCAGTTTGTTGGCTGCATCTCTCCTACTTAATGACTTGTGCCCAGCTTTGCTGTTTCTCAGGAGCTCTACCAACCTGGGAGAAGTCTCCAGTCACCAGAGCAGCTCCATCAGCAGAATGACTGATTTGGCCATGCAGGTGACACTCACTGGGCTCTTACAACTTAACTTTAAATGAACAGAATTTAAACCCTGTATTTCTTCTAAAGACTAAAGGATTTGGGACAACAGAAAACATGCCCTTAGCAAAACAAAAGTGAATGTTTTAAATTCTATACTGCCTAAAAACCAAGCTGAAAATATCCTCCTACAAAAGGTTCCTCAAGGAACCAAAATGAGCCATTCCCAGTTGAAAATTGCAGAAATTCATTCAATTTTTTGAGCAGTCCCAATCCCTTGAGTGCAAGCTCAAGTCAGAAGTTGACTGTTTGCTGAGATCCAGAGCATCAATTCCAATGCAAGTTAAACGCTTCAAAAAATAAGGAACTAATGAAATACCAGGAAAACACACTGAATTTTCTACATTATTTTGTTACAAAAGAAAACCCCTCTGAAACTTTTATTTTAATATCTACATCAACATTTTGTATTCCCAAAGAGCTTCCAGTGGAAGGTGTCCCTGCCCATGGCAGGGGGGTAGAACGAGATGGGCTTTAAGGTCCCTTCAACCCAAATCATTCTGGGATTGTATGGGAAGTTATCAGGCAGTATGAGTAACTGTGGTTTCCCAATGCTCCCTCTTCATATTCCAGATTTCCCAGTGCAGGCAGAATGACTTCCGGGGCTCTTGCAGGGCTGTGTTTCTGCCATCCACATCCACTGTGTGCTGTGCCACATCCCCACCCCTAAATGCCCCCACACACACACTTTAATCATCACCTGCAATCAAAACAGACCCAAACTGAAAAATATTTGAATACCTCCTGGAAACAGAAGTGGCTTTTTCTGCCGGGATCTGCTCATTCCATGGGAAGGCAGCACAGAGAGATGTTTCACTCCCAGGAATCCTGGATGCTGCAATCCCAGAGCCCTGAGCCCCATCAAGTCACACAATGACATTTTTGGCTCTATAGGAGCAACAGACCTTTTTTTTTTCTACTTTTTTTTTTTTTAATCAAGACTTAAGCAGCACAATCGAGTACATTGAAGCTATTTTCATCACTTTGTTAGGGAATGTGCAGGAATTCAAAGGGCCTGTTTAGATGTGCTTTGGGGCTGCTGAATGACAGATATTGAGCTCTGCAAACAGGAATACATTCCCTGGCTCCAGGACTGGGATCTGACACTGCTTCCAGCAAAATGCACTGGTCTGCGTGCCCGTTCAGGAATTTCAGAGCTCTCGAAAGAGAGGAAATTGGATACTAAATGGAGCTTGCAGGCATTCCTGAAAGCACACCCCTTCATTTAAGGCATATCCTCTTCTCTTAGGTCCTTCAAACACCCACATGCACAGACAGAAAGGCTGGACTTCATGATTTTGGAGGTCTTTTCCAACCTCAATGATTCCATGATTTGATACTTCATCCTTCAAACATGTTCACCCAATGTACACTGAATATGCATTCAGACATATGTACCTGTGCTGGAATGTTTTGTATATGCAGACTGTAGACACCCCTGAATGAAGTAATTCAATGTATAATTTATTGTATAATTCAAAGTATAATTATATCTCTCTACCTCTTCACCATGCAAACACTCAGTTCAGCTCCTTTTCATGGCTGCTACCACATGGACTGGCTACTTCCCAAGCATTGCTGACAACTTCCTAGGGAAATCACAGAGAGCAAAAGCTCCTGGGAGCTGGGCTGCCCAGCGGGTTCAGAATCCATGTGAGGGACAATCTGACAATGAAATTCCAAAGAACCTCTTCTGCTGTTGCCTATCATAAAATCCCAAAATGGTTTGGGCTGGAAGGGACATTAAAGACCGTCTTGTTTCACCCCCTTCTACCAGACCAGGTTGCTCCAAGCCCTGTCCAACTTTGCCTTGAACACTTCCAGGGATGGGGCATCATCCTAGAGGGTTTTTCCAACTTTAACAACTCTGATTCTATGTCAACAGAACATTTTTCATGTTGTGGCCAGTGACGCCAGACTCATCATGGTGTTCAATACCCTTAGGAGACAGATTTTTTCCAAGCAATGCTTTCAATTTTTTAAAAAAAGGAATTCACAAACCTTCATGACACCAAAGGAAGTGCTTAAAAGCAGGCGTGTCATTTCAAGAGGCTCTTTCAGCATCTGTTACCACTTAATTGCCTTGCCTGCTCACAGTAGGAGCATGGAGTGGATCTCCTGCAAGCCTCATTTGCGTGTGTTAAACCCAACCACCACCCAACTGAATCACATCACAACTATGTGGGGACAGAAATATCTCTAGAACTCAACTGGTAACCTATGAGATGCCATATAAATAAATACTAATATGTAAGGAATTTAAAGGTTGTTTCTCTTTTTGAAAAAAGAGGGGAATTTTTAAAAATAGAATGGAAAGGAAAAATCCTCAACTTCTGCCTTAACAGCTGAAGGGTGAATTTAAGAAGCCTGCGCCGCTGCCATCTCCCCTCCTTGAGGGCTCAGCAGAACAACTTAGCACTGAGACAGGCTTTGGGAAAGATCTGTGAGGCCCCAAGGCTTTGTCCATCTTGGGTTAAAACTCACAATACCAAACCTCACCCCTCCACAAAACACATGGAAGATGAGTGGATGGCATGACCTTAAATCTGTAAGGAAAAGGAAGGACCCTTGTGCAATGGTTTGTCTGTTGTCTCTACCTGTTGGCATCCCTGGAGCATCACAGGAAAGGGATGTTTGGATTAGTAAGTGTCACCATAAACCCAAACAATATATTGGTGCTCAGAAAGTCCTTGGCATCAGCTGAGGGAACATCCTGAAAGCCCAAAGACACAATGTGGCCTAAAAACCTGCATCATCACTGGCCCTGTATCACAGAAAATCCCAGAATGGTTTGGGACTTCAAAGTTCATCCTGTTCCCCCCGCTGCCACAGGCAGGGACACCTTCCACTATCCTAGGTTGCTCCCAGCCCCATCCAACCTGGCCTGGAACACTACCAGGGATGGGGCAGTCACAGCTTCTCTGGCCAACCTGAACTCTAAACTGACCTTGTACCACTTCTGCGTGAACTGATGTTTTAACCAGCTTTGAAAGAAATGGAGGCCCAGAGTCTTCAACCACCTTTAATGAAATCCCCAAGTCTCAGATTAGATTTTCAGAGATGTATTAAAGCTGCTCAATCTCACTGGACTGCAATAACATTTGAATTCTTCTGCCAACTCCACTTCAGCATTTCTGCCCTGGCTCAGAGCTGGGATAGCTTTCAAATTTCATTTCAGCTTAGTTTCTGGAATTTGGAAACATCTTCTGGCTATGACCTCATCCTCCCTGTACACACGTTCATTTCTTAAGCCTTAAAACACTGTCAGTGTCTCAGCTTGAACACAAATTTCGTGGCAAAATGAAATGTCCTTGACTTCCATAACACAAAATTTCATGAATTTTAAGGTCACTAAAGCAAACATCGAAAGCACTTCGGCTTTTTTATTTAATATAGAGTCACAAAGTGATAGTAATGGAAGCTTTCAAGTCATATCAAATTTTCTGACTTTTATACAATGAAGAAGTTAATTTCTGAAATTGAAACTGGAGACCAACAGTTGAAAAATTTCAGTTGAAAGCAGAGATGTTGGGGCAGCTGTGACTAAAAGTGGAAACTGGACCCACTAGACATTTCCAGAAAGAGTCAAGTAAACAAAGCTTCCAACTTTGAGACAGATTAAGATGAGCAGTAAGTGTTAAAGGCTTCAAAATGTAATGTTAGTTTGACTATCCTGAGTTGCAATTCACTAAATCAGAATATCCTGAGTTGGAAGGGCCCCACAAGGATCACTGAATTCCAACTCCAGATCATAAAAAATTATTTCTCACTTAACAAATGTCAAGTTTTATAAACACCAGGCAGGATCAAATCCTGGGTGAAAAGCTGGAGGACTTACAAAAGCTGATCTTGACTGTAGAACTTGTGAGTTTGAATAATTGTGGGTTATTCCACAATAAGAGCAAAGATCTCTATGCACAGAACCCCAAGACCATCTCAGCAGACATGAAAACCACCCACACTGAAACCCTCTGGAAAATGCATTTTGGGAATGCACAGCATTCCTATCACTGCTCTGGCTCACCCCATAGGCACATCAGGTCCATTCCCTCCAGGAATTGGGAACAAAGGTGGCACTGGCTGAATCCTGCAGACAAGCCCAGCACCACTTACCCGTACCAGAAGCGAGGGTCACTGGATATGCAGTGGTTGAGATTCCGGTGGGCCAAAGCCTTCTTCTTATTTAACACAAATTCCTGCAATTTCATCTTCACTTCTGTGCTTGCCACTGCACCTGCAGTAAAAAAAAAAAAAGGTTATTTAACAAATTCACATACTTGAAAGAATTCTAAATTTCTAAAAAGACTCCGAATCAAATTTCCAGTCCAAAAGAACTTTGCTTTCAAAGAGAGAAGAACAAAGTGCCTCCAGTAAGGAGCTCTCCCTTTTTATGCCTTTAGCTTTGCACATAATCACAAGTTATGTTTGAAAACACAGATCAAATCTGTGGATGTTACACTTGCATAGAAGCACACTTAGAATAAAGCACTTGTCCAAGGTACCTCAGCTCTCTTCGAACCAAAGTTATTTAAGAAAAAGGGTCTTGTGTACACTCAAGTTGTTAAATGTCACATCCACAAGCAGAAGGGGAATGAGCCCAATGGCTCACATGTAGATTTTGTTTAGAAAACTCTTGTAAATAGGGACCTCTTTGTTCCAAAGTCTCTGTTTATACCAAGACCTACGTAATATTTTGCCTCATTTATGAGTGTGAAATCTCTTGCTTGAAATAGAAAATCTAACATTTAAAAACAAGAAACTCAGTAATTCTGCAGAGTTAAAATGTCAACTGTGTAATTTCTAATCCTGATTTCCTGCACAATAGAGACCAGGCTGTTCTCCTGCCATGATGGATTCCAGTGATCATTGGGTTGACAGCCCAGACTCCTAGGCAGGGTTCCTGACGGAGCAATGCATCGAAAGTTTGGCAACAGAACACGTGGAAAATGATGGTTCATCTATACAGTGGCGTAGAGCAGGAGTTCCAACGGAAAATATCTGGGCTACGAGGAAATGAAAAGGCCAAGAAAGCTGTCTGCTCTGCTGGGAATAAAATCTAAAAGATCACCCTGTCGTGTTCTCGTCTCCTGGATCCTGCTCGATGACGTGGTGACATCTGACACACTGGGGAAACCGTTTCTGGTCTCACCCCAAGAGAAGGGAACTGCAGCATTTCTGCAAGGCACTGCCTGAAGGTGTAAAATTGTTCAAACACCAAAGGAGTGTTCAAGAGCAAGAAAATTCCCTTTTCCGGAGCCCTGCATTTCTCACCAGCTCTAGGAACATAGGTTTGGTGGAAAGCTCAACCAAGGAGCTGGAGATGAATTCCTGACTAGCCAGACCAGAAGAGGTGACAAATTCATGCTTAAAGGCCTTCTCTCTACAAAATGTGTCATCTTTAATTCATTAGCGTCTTTAAAACAATCAAATCTGGCTGTGTTCTGTCAGTTTTGGATAAACCTGTTATTTAGAAGACTTGAAGCTCAACATTTTTTGACTGTGAGATTTAAAAGTGTGACCCTGGAAGGTCTTCCTCCTTTATTGGAAGCTATTATAGAACCACAGAGTGGTTTGGATTGGAAGGGACCCTAAGGATCATTTAATTCCAACCCCCTGCCATGGGCAGAGACACCTTCCACTAGCCCAGATTGCTCCAAGCCCTGTCCAACCTGGCCTGAAACACTTCCAGGGATGGGGCAGCCACAGCTTCTCTGGGAAACCTGTGCCAGGGCCTCACCACCCTCACAGGGAACAATTCATTCCCGAAATCTCATGTAACTCTGCCCTCTGACAGTAGGAAGCCATTCCCCCTTGTCCTGTCACTTCAGGCCCTTTTCCCAAGCCCCTCTCCAGCTCTCCTGGAGCCCCTTTTAGGCACTAGAGAGGACTCTAAATTTCCCCTGGAGCCTTCTCTTCCCCAGGTGAACTCCCCCTACTCTCCCAGCCTAGCTCCAGAGCAGAGGTGTTAACAAGGAGGGAGAACAGACCCTACCTCTCTCACACTCTCTTCATATTTCAGATCAGGACAATTTTAGCTGCGCTCTTCCAAATTTTGTGCTATGAGAAAAATAACTTAAGTGTCCTTAAGAGCTGAGGTGCGATAATGATTCTACACCACAGTACTTCTTAAATAAAAAGTAATTTAAAAATAAAACCGTAGCCATGGGAACAGGATCTTCAACTTAACATCCCCAAATTCTGGGTTTTTTCCTCTACACCTCTGTGTTTCATTTAAAAGATGTTCCTATTTTACAGAGATTCAGGCGTTTTTATTTATTTCCAGATTACTTTAATGAGGGTGGCTGGGTATCAGTTTTGCAGAGAGGCTCAGCAGAACATGGATTTAACATCAACAGATGATGGGAACAGCAGGGAGAAGTAAAAATGTTTAGAGATTCTGATCCTTTGGTCTTTCTAGAATTTAAAAGGAATGAAACCCAATCCATAAACACATGGACGTGTTGGACCTTCCAAACTGTGTGAAGATATTTGGCTGGGTCTCTGCGTCCCCTCAAACTCTGCCCTTTGGGACAAGAGGAAATGCCTTCAAGTTGGGCCAGGGGAGGTTCAGGTTGGATATTAGGAAAAATTTCTCCAGTGATAGTAGTGGTCAGGCCTTGAAAAGAGCTGCCAGGGAGTCCCTATCCCTGGAGGTGTCCAAGGAACACCTGGATGTGGCACTCAGTGCTCTGGGCTGGATCACAAGGTTGGGATTGGTCACAGGTTGGACTCATTGGTCTTGGAGATCTCTTCCAACCTAAATGATTCCATGGCTGCTGGATTCACATGGAGGGAGTGGCAGGTTCAACACTCAGATAACTTTTTTTAGTCTCCCAGAACCCTGCCTTTTCCTACTAAAAAAGTTCTTGGTGCTTTATCTAATTCCTGGTTCCCAGCCAGCATCCCATCCTCTGGTACCCTTCCACCACTTCTCCCACCATGAGCTCCTTATTTCCCATCAAAGGAAGACCTGAGGATTTGATGGCACAACTTGGCGAGGTATTTTTCCCCCCATTCACTTGTAAAAGAAACTGGAACAAGCAGCCCGAGTGTCTCTGATAAGGGACATTGTGAGGCCACAATGATCTCGCTGAATCTCCTCAAGTGCATAATGACACGTGGGAAAGGCACCCACAAGCTGTAACCTCCTGGAAAAAAGCTCCTGCTGAAAGGAAACACTTCAAAGAGGAGAACTAAGAACTCGGCTACGTCTTAAAAAGAGTGAGATTCAGAGCAGCAAAAAGGGAAAAGCAGTGCAGCGTGCATCTGGTGTATTTTATGGGCTTAATATTCTGCCTCCATTAGGAATGCTGCCAAAAATACTTCAAAAATGTTAAATCAAGGGAAGAGAGGATATGCTTCCTTTAGAAAAACGCTAAAATGGCATTTAGTAAGACAAAAATGAAGATAAAGCAGAGAAATACATTTCCCTCTTCCCCTCAATCCCTCCGATCACTTCCCACAGGCTCCCCGTGCCCTCACAAAGGTTCCTCCAGCTTTCTGAAGCTCCTTCATGGCTTCCATCCACCTGCTGTACCTGCCACCACCCGAACAAGAGAGCTTGGGCCACTTACTCTCTTTTCCTTTCTCTTTGTTTTTCAGCTGCTGAAGTTTCTGCTCTCGGTGCTGCTTCTCCAGCTCCTGCTCCTGTCGGTGCTGCTCCAACTTCCTCTGGTGCTCCAACAGCTCCTGCTGATGCTTCATGGCCAGCATCTCCTGCTGCTGCTGTGGGGAAGAGATGAGGGAAAAAGGGAAAATTAACACCATCAGCCTTCCCAGAGCCAAACCAGAGACTGCAATCTGGCAACAATGACAGTGCTTAATTCATGGAAATAAAGACAAGCATGAGCCTTCGTTTTATCTCCACCAACTGTTTTAAATAAAACCCCATTAGGGCACCTTCTGTATTATTTGCTGTCCAGAGAAGTTGTAGAAATTGTGGCTGCCCCATCCCTGGAAGTGCCCAAGGACAGGTTGGACAGGGCTTGGAGCAACCTGGGATAGTGGAAGGTGTCCCACAGCGTGGCAGGGGGTGGGATGAGATGGAATTTAATGTCCCTTCTAACTAGAACCATGCTGGGATTCTGTGATCAATTATAAAATCATTGCTTCAATACATAAAAAATAATTCCCCCAATAATTTCTCAAGGAGGGATTTACTCTGGCCTTCTCAACTCACCCACATTCATGGGAATAAGCAAGGGACATGATGTCTAATTAAGGTAATTATTTGCAAAGCTTCCACGCAGCACCAAAGGCTCCTGCCCCAGTGCAAGTTCCCCTTTGGTTCTCCAAGTCCCAGCACCTGGAAGGTGTCAGTGTTCCCACCAACCTCTTGGGAAACGTGGGCTGCATGCCCCCAGCCCAGAGCATCCTTTCTGAGTCCAGAGGGGATTTCCCTAGGGACTGAAGGTGGCAATTTGATCTGCTGTGCCCTGGGATGGTGTGAGGGAACACCCCGTGTCCTGAGAGCCGGCAGGGAGAGCGCCGGGCTGTGGGAAAGCAGGTGACAAGTGACACATCTCAGCAGCTTGGAGAGGTGTGAAGGGATCTCCGTGGGGCTAAAAACTGCTTTTTCTTAAAAAGGAAAAGCTGAAACCAAGATTCACCACCTCCCAGTTTTATTGGCACCCTCCTCAGCAAGACACATGCCGGAGCCAAGCGCGTGGGCTGCTCCGCTGCCTCCTGCAAACCCCCCGGAATGCCGGAGCCCCCCGGAGCCCTCCGGAGCACGGCGCCCACCCCGCACTCTTTACGTTGGCAGCTTATAAACCAACAGATTGATCTGAAGCTGGCAGCCTCCAGCTTCAAACCCCTGACCGCCTCAGGGAGGTGTGAGACCTCTCCAAGGCTGGACTTAATGGGGGCCTGTGCTCAGATGCCACCCACCGCTCCTGCAAAATCCCGTAGGTCAAAAGGGATCAGAATCACAGAATTATAGGACGGTTTGGGTTGGAAGGGACCTTAAAGGTCATTTTGTTCCAACCCCCTGCTATGGGCAGGGTCCAAGCCGTGGTTATTAAGACAGGGAACCTGCTCTCTCCAAGAACAGCTCAATCCATCCTTCTCCAATCCTTTCCAGCTCCTGCATACACAAGAATCCCACCCCAGTGACACTAGTTTTTCCTTCTCCTTGAGCACATCGTTCTTTTAATTCCTTTAATGGTGATTCTTGGGCTGTGCTGTGAAGGGCCAGGAGTTGGACTTGATAATCCTTGTGAGTCCCTTGCAACTCTGGATATTCCTGGATCCTGTGATTAATCTGTGGCATTGTACATTTGTACCATCCAACACTCCAGCCACAGATGCACTATAGATACAAATAAAATGACACTGTTCTACACAAAGATGCAAAAAAACAATCTAAGAGGTATTTACAATCTGCCTGGCTAGCTGCTGGAAACTCTCCATGGAGGAATTCCTGCTGCTGCCTGTTCCAAGCAGGCAGACTGTTGCAAAACACTGAAATCCAGTTATTTGCAGTGATTGCACCTATGTTTCCCTTCCTAATTCTATTGAATTATATGTAAACAACCAAAAATCCACACTCAAAAAAACCTAGAAAAGGAGCGAAAAAAATAGAGAAAACTAGTTATTTTTGTTTTCTAATTAAGCAGCAGCTTCTACTAACACATCTCCATTTGGGGAAAGAGTATCTTTTCTGACTTCCAACAAGTCCACCACATGGTGGGCTTTTAGAACCTCGCCATGGAAAGTATGCAAATGAACAATATTTAATGCACAATATGGTAAAACAGGTTTTGTTATTTTTATGGAATCAGGAGCCTTTTCTCTCCATCTGCAGTCTCCTAGGCTTTGCAGGCTCTGCTTCCTGCGATGGTTTACATACATTAGGCTGCTTTAGAAGGAGCTGTGCTTTCATGGACATCTGGAGTGAAATGGGAATGAAAAGCCCAATTTGTAGCTGGATGGTTTAGGGAAGTTTCATCAGGGATGTATTGTTTCTGTTCATTTTGACCCCAGCTTCCACAAAGCCTATTCTTAATATAGTTTCTCAAATCATTTCAAAGTTGAAAAAAAAATAAAATAATGAAGCTACGTCTCTGATTGTATCCACAAAAAATGAAAAGAAATCACTGTTGGTGTCTGCTGTAGCCTGGGAAAATGATGAAAGAAAACCCATCCGGGTGTCTTCTCAGGGCATAGATATTTTTCCACACTTAGTAGGAATGTTATGGGGAAGTATAAATTTGGGTTGGATATCAGGAAAAGGTTCTTCCCCCAGAGGGATGTGGGCCACTGGACAGGCTGCCCAGGAAATGGTCACGGTCCCAAGGACGCCAGAGCTCCAGGAGTGTCTGGACAATGCTCTCAGGCACAGGGTGGGATTGTTGGGGTGTCAGAAAAAACATCAGAAAAACATCAGTTTCTGATTCATTTCAAGCAATCAAGACAAATTTGAATAGGCACTGCCCCTTCAGACCTGTGTGTTCACTACCCCCTGCAGCTGGAGCAGGGGGTTTATTCCCCAGCTGTTTTTCACAAATGCTTAAATTTCCTTACAAAGTGATTCACTGAGGGAAATCCCTGGATCTCAGACTAATTCACCCCTGAGTCTGAGGAGCACCGTGTGACAGACACACAGGCTGCATTAGGGAGCTCAGAACATCTGAATTAGGTGCTCTTGCCAGAATCAATATTTGTAAATATTCATAACTATGGGGATTCCTGCATATGTTTAATGTCACTGCTCCCACTATTTCTCAAAACTGCACAAATGTTCAACTGTACCTGTAGTTAGTGCTGCTGGTGCTCCTTTAGCATACATTAATATTAATAAAGGTAATAAGGAGAATGTAGAGCATTTCCAGGTATTTATCAACTGTCAGCCTGCCGTGAGGATTCAGTGATCCAGAGGATTTTGCCATCACATTCCTCAATTGTCTTCAGTGCTCCGGCTTGTCTGCCTGGAATGGGGACTGACACCTTATCAGTAAGGGCACTGTCATCTCCCACTGCACCAAGACATCTCTTTTTAAGGGAAGTGGAGCTAAAATGCCTCCCTTCAGTCATTGCAACAGAAGTGGTAAGGTAATTCTCCAAAATCTTCCAGCAGCCTCAGCCCAGCAGCCAGGCAGTGCCCTCCCAGGAAGCGTGGAGTGCTGACACCAAAATCCCATTTCCCAGAGAGAACCAGGATGTATTCCATGGAGACATGTGGCATTAGGACTTCCATAACCACTACTCCCTCTGCCAAACTAGTAGCTAAGCAGAGATCTTTGCTGCCTGCCCAGCTCAGACTGGCTCCTGGGTGTTTACAAGAGATATTTTGAATAGCTGCAATTAGTGAAAAGAAGAGTAAAATCTGTGCCCAGACAGCTCACGAAGATAAGCACAAGCCTGGGTGAACAGCAGTTGGAACACTTATGGCTGATAAATATTTCCTGGCATCCAAAGCAGCTTAATGCTGTGTCCAGCTCCCAACTCGCATCTCAATCTACACCTGACATCAGCTCCAGCATGATGGGGTATCAGGAAAAGGTTCTTCCCCCAGAGGGTGACTGGGCACTGCCCAGGCTCCCCAGGGAATGGTCACAGTCCCAGGCTGCCAGAGCTCCAGGAGCATTTGGACAATGCTTTCAGGCACAGGGTGGGATTGTTGGGGTGCCTGTGCAGGGCCAGGAGCTGGACTTGATGATCCTTGTGGGATTGCTGTAAGAATTCCTCAGACTACAAGCTCCAGACCGTGGTACAAGTATTTCACCTGCCACCCTTGAAGCAGAGGTTGCCTCTGATGGAGGTGAGAGCTTCCAAGAATTTGTAAAGATGCAAGCAAAATACCACTTCACACTAAACAACTGAATGCCAGACTGAATGCCAAAATAACCCAGCAAAGCAGGAGACATCAGCACTCCCTGAACCTGTCCTCTTAAAGGCTGAATTAAGGAATGACCCAGCAAACACTTGCAGAAGCTTTGACTGACTCTCCTCTCCCCCAGCAGACAGCCAGGCTCCGGTTTTGGTTTTAAGGGTTTTTTTATCTGCCACCTATTTTGGCAAAATTCTACAGTTTGGGGGTTTAAATCAGGTGTTCAAAATTATCTTGAGCTCAAGTTCCATAAAAATTCTGTAAAATTGTAGGTGAGGATGAAGAAAAACTCACCAAGAATATACACATCAAATCATCAGCTATGGGTGCAAGCAAAGCACAGATGCTGGGATTTCTGGAAGATGAATTTCTAGGAGAGCTGCTCTGTTGGGTTATTTTAGAACGATCCCAGTGCTGGCCAAACCCTCTGCTTCAAGTTTCCCCCATCCTGTTTACTGAAGTCTCAGGCTGTGGCTCCAATTTCAGGATCCGCTCCCTTGGCTCCGTCACGGCGTGTTTGAGATATCTCCTGGAGCACCAGAGGCCGGGCAGAATTCAGCTGTACCGGGAGATGGGGATGGGGGAAAGGTTGTGGTTCCCAGCAGGAGCCAAGACACAAAGATCTGGAAGAACGAGCACCTATCATCTCTCTTCTGGGACACAGCAGCAGCTGTGAACTGCTTCCACCTTCCTGCTATCAGGGAGCTGACAGCCGGCAATCCCGTGCCAAAAGTTCCCGTGGGCAGCTCCACAGGGAAATGATCCCTCCCAGCCGACAGCTCCCTGGGCAAGAGACTGATCTTGGTCAGACACATCCTACTGAGAACGTCTGGTGGTCAGGTTTATGAGGCAAAAACGTCTCCAGGAATGGAAATGATGGCGATGTTCCCTCCTCGTCAGCTCCGGGTGATAAGATCCCACGTTATTACTTTGGCAGCTTATATATGGATATGGAATTTTGTATCCCAGTCTCTTTCCCATGCCATTACCTCTCCTAAAAGGCTGCAAGTCCTCTGAGCCCTGAATACTTGCAAAAGTATAATACTGGGAATGCTTTGTATGAGGCTTTTGCTCCTTGACTCCCACTGCAGCCTAACTTTTCCCTTTCTCCAGAAGCAGAGCATCCAGCAAGCACCATTTGTAGTATCCAGCACATTCAGCTCATTCTCCTATTTTTCCCTTCAAAGGTGAGGAAAACTCCTTTGTGTTTGCCTCTGCTGGGCTTTACATGGTTATTACTGAAGGGGAGGGAATCAGGAGGGAACACCCATCCCAGCATGGATGGCAATAAGTAAATCAAAGAATTTGATTTAAATCAATCCCTGTAAACCAAGGAACCATATAAATTACTGTAAAGGAGGAGCCCCAAATGTTTAATGCTAAATAAGAGATCAGACCTCGGTCCTCAGAGAAGTAGTTTTGTCCTCTGTAAAGTGTTTTGGGGTATTTTGGATATTATAGGAATTTCATGTTTCTGAACACAAATGGATCAGCAATGGTGCATATTAACAGGTCTATATCCCTGGCATAATAGCAGGATCCACTCAGGTATTTCTGGATGCCTGCTCCGATAGTCTGTGTTCTCTTTGACTACTTCCTATTATTTTATATGTTCAAAAAGAAGATAAAATTGGACCTGAATATCCAGGTGTGGCAACTGCCAGAATATCCATTCTGCTGCCGTTTACTTTCAAATTCCAAATTGAATAGACAAAAATAAAAATCACTGTGCCCCACAGAGAAAAATCTGGAGTTCTCATTCTGCTCCTTCCAGTCAGCCAACCATGGCCTTTCTCAGAAGAAACCAAAAGGAAATGTTTCTTTCATCAATTTCCAATAGGTTATAAGGACCAGTGCAGACAAACTTCCCTGGCTGAGCATTCCAGCTTCACTCCAAACACCACCAGCAGTGCTTGGATGGTAGGAAGGGGCCTGAATTATCCCAGCCTGCTGCAGAACTTCTTCAACCAAGAGATGGTGTGAAAGGTGACCAAGCTGCTCCATGGATTTGTTGACAAAACCCACTCCTCCATGTGCAGGTTTGTCCTCATCGCTCTTGGAAAAGATCCTGACTTTGAGGCTGAGGAAAAGTCACCATCCATCCCCTTCAAAGGGAGCAAACGCTCTGATCTTCCGAAAGTTTTCCCCAGGGTTACTTCCATCAGAAGTTAAGTTTTACACGATCTAAGGTCTAAGTTTTGGAGTGGGCTCTGTGTTCCAGAGAAACAAGGCAAGGTCATTGAGAAAGAACAGGAAGCTGTCTGGAAATAGTGAGAGCTCCAAGGCGTTCAAGTAGTAACGAGGCACAAAATGTTCAGTCTGGTCTTTTACCACCGACTGTACCCAGCTGCAGCTTCCTAAGATGAATAATCCTCTCATCCTGGAATCCAGACAGAGGCGGACACCTGGTATCTCCGGGCTTTTTAAGTTCTTCTTGAAAAGGACGCAGGCTGTGAGGAACAGGCGCTCAGCGGAAGAGCGGCACAAAAATGAGCAGAGGGAGTTCCCTCTGTGCTGGCTGCTGCAGGAAGAGAGGACAGAGCAGACATGTTCAGGAACAGGAGTTGGGATATCAGGGGGTGAGATGGAAGTTTGCCCTTCCAGAGTCCAAGGGAAGCAGATGCTCTGCAGGAACCACGGTGCTGCCGGCTGTGTCCCCAGCCTGGGGACACAGGGAAGGTGCCACAGGGGATCAGCAGATGACACTGACCCCAGCAGCAGAACTGAAACATGCCCAGTTTCTCCTGTTGAGTGGGAATCAACACAGAATCAATGTGGACAGGCCACCAGAAAGAAGCTCTAGGCACCATCAGGGCTACACTGAGAGCAGCCCTGCCAAAAAACGGTGTGATTTGGGCCCCATGAGCTACCACAGAACCATGGAATGGGTTGGATGGGAAGGGACCTTAAAGCTCATCTTGTTCCACCCACACCCTGCTATGGGCAGGGACACTTTCCATTATCCCAGGTTGCTCAAAGCTCTGTCCAACCTAGCCTTGAACAGCTCCAGGGATATCCTGCAGGCAAACCTGTCATTCCACGGGCAGGTGGCTCCACATGAAAGCAAAGAGCAGTTTCTCCCTTCAGCATCAACATGACAACTATCAAGTCTAGACATCTTTGGGAAAAAAATTACATTTCTTTACAGCATAGCAAAACCTGTCTGGAAGATTCCCTGAAAGATTTGTACTCTCTGAAACCAAAGGAATAGCCAGAGAATTTCACCCCATGTCTCTGAACAAGAGGCTGATCCCTCAGATGTGTTACAACCCCTCACTCAGTGTAGGAATTCACTGTGTTAATGGAAAGAAAATAATTTCAGGATCACTCCACAGTGAACATCCTTACAAAGCTCCTTTTCCTGTTACTGCTTCCATGCAGCCAATGACTTCCCTGCCCATCCCTGCAGGATGCACAGGCCAGCATTCCCTCTGCTGATGCACACAGTCCTTTCTCAGATAATGGGAAAACTGTGAATAGGATTGCATGTCCCCAGGTGAGGGTTTCAGGCAGACAAGGAGCTGGGAGGCTCAGCTGCTTTCCTCTGCTGTTATCCCATCACCACCAGGACACTGCTCACACCAGCGTGCGTCAGCATCCCAAAGAAGTTTCCGGCTGTAGCTATAAAACAGCCAGAGCTGGGAAGAGCCCTGCTCCAAGCTCGGACAGAGGAGATGAACCACATTCCCCACGACGTCCTTCCCTTCTCCACTGAGCTCACACCGCCTGAGGTGCCTCTGGCCCTGCCAAAAGCACCGATGCTGCCCCTCTTTCATCACCTCACTCCAGGCCTTGACCAGAAGGCAAACGGAAAAGCTTTTGGTAACTTCCAGCTGATCTTGGCTGGGAATGAGTGACTCACAAAGAAAAACATTCCCTGCCGATTCCTTCGCAACCAAAGGTCAGGCAAAGCTCACAGTGGGACCCGCGGAGAGGCTTTCCACCACCTCACCGGCAGCGGCCCAGGAGACAGGCTTCTTATTCCACCTCTGGATTGCTTAGGAAGGAAGATTTGAGGGCAATAAATATTGTCACACATCTGGCAAGGCACAGCAGAGTGGAAAATCCATCTGGCTGAAGGTGAATGGCTATAGGAGAGAGGAACCACTGCCTGTGCCTCCAGCCTCTGGTGCCCTCTGGCTCCGGCGTCCTCTCCCACGGTGCTTTCCGATGTTGAGCCTGGGCAATCTGCAGAGCTGCTCTGTAGTTGTGAAAGACAGCCTTTCCCGCTCCGTATGGTGTGAAGCCTTCAAAAGGCACGGCTTATTTTCCCTAAACATGTCAGGGTTTTCACAGAATCACCACAGAATGGTTTGGGTTGGAAGGGACCTTAAAGCCCATCCCATTCCAAACCCCTGCCATAGGCAGGGACACCTCCCACTAGACCAGGTTGCTCCAAGCCACATCCTTCCTCACTAATTCCTTCCTAATATCCAATCTAAACTTAGTTTTTTCAGTTTAAAGCCACTCTCCCTTGTCCTATCTCTCCATGCCCATGTTTTCTTGTTACGCTCCCACTCCTTCCATGTCCATTATAGAGACTTTCCACAAATATTTTTTTCACTCATAATCTGTCTCTCTCCAAATTGCACCATCTTGGGGAATTGGGCACCTTTATGTGAAGGCAAAACACAATGTCTATAAAAGCAAGGACTGGGACACACCAGGGAAAAGGATCACATGCTCAGGCAGTCATCGCTTCTCCTGCACTAGGTCAGATGATTAAAACCGAGCTGATGGAATCAATTCCGAGTTCTGGAAAATGCCAAAACTTCAGCTTTCAATAGGAAAAAGTTATCTACTGGGATAGAAAAACAGACAAGTCATGCCAGCATTTTCCAGGCCAAATTTCACTCACTTAAATGTTTCTTACACTCAGTGCTTTGTTTGGGGGGTGGGATGGAGGGATGTTCCCTCCTTCTTAGTTCCTATCAAGTCAGACCAGTTCCTTTGTTCCCACCAACACTACGGCAATAAAAGAAACAAACCCAAACAATTCCTCCTGTACTAACAAAGGGATCAACATCGGAAACAAGGGAGCTGTTTAAAAGCTGCACAGGCTGGGAGAGCTAGGGGTGTATACCTGGGGAAGAAAAGGCTTCAGGGAGGCCTCAGAGCCCTTTCCAGTGCCTAAAGGGGCTCCAAGAGAGCTGGAGAGGGATTTTGGAGATGGTCTGGAATGACAGGACAAGGGGGAATGGCTTCCCACTGCCAGAGGACAGGGTTAGATGGGATATTAGGAAGAAATTCTTCCCTGGCGGTGGGGTGAGGCCCTTGCACAGGTTGCCCAGAGAAGCTGTGGCTGCCCCATCCTTGGAAGTGTCCAAGGCCAGGCTGGACAGGGCTTGGAGCAACCTGGGATAGTGGAAGGTGTCCCTGCCCATGGCAGGGGGTAGAATGGGATGATCCTTAGGGTCCCTTCCAAAACAAAGCATTCAGAGAGTCTATGAAATGAATGCTTTGCACTCATTGATTAAAATGGTGGCTGCCAGGCTGTAATGAAAAAGCCAAATTAATCAATTCTAGACAGTATCAGATATGCAAAACAGAATAAAATGCAGAAATTCTTCCCCCTTCACAGATGGAGTTTCCAAAGCAATTGAAGATTTAACATTAGCACAGAATCACAGAATGGTTTGGACTGGGAGGGACCTTAAAGCTCATCCTGTTCCAAACCCCTGCCATGGGAATGCTCATGCTTGTGTGCACATGGGATGTTTACTACACACCCTGAGCAGCTGATTAAAAAAAAAAACCAACCAAAAAAACCCCAAAAAAACACCAGAATTCCTTCAAAAAGAGCTCTGCATTTCCATTCAGGACTATTTCTGTACCAAATTGCACAGCTCAAGCCTTAATGCTTCACTTGCAGAAGATAAATGGGTTTTATTTCCTTTAATATCCCCGCCCTGCTTTCTTCATGAGCCTTAAAGGAGTTGGGCAGTTTAAAGTCCAAATATAAAGTTATGCATTTTAATTCTCTGGACAAAATAATCATTTCCCTGCACTTAGAGCTGCTGGACTTAACACAGTTGCCAGTTCTAAGAGCCACCTAAATGTGAGTTTACTTCTGAACACAAAGACAAGAAGGATGTTTTCCCAAAGAAAATGCACCACAGTGACACGCTGGGGTAGGGTTTGGGGGTACCTCTTTGTGAAGTAGAACAGGGTTTATTTCAGTAAGGTGCTGTTCGATTTTTAAAGTAATTCTGGTCATACTGACACACTTACTACTATTAGAGATCACCTTGCAGGCCACCTGTTTGTACAGGATTATATCATCCCTATTTTAAGGTTTTCATTTAGCCAAGCTTACACCTGAGAGGAAGAACTTCATTACCTCATGGGCTGGATATACAGTGGCTTCTCAAAATTAGATTTCAGCTTCCTTCTAACACAGATTTTGAGCAGAATCAGTCAGCGCTTTAACATAAATGAGAGCAAATACATTCCTATCACCAGTGCTTTGAGCTTAGCCATTAAATGGGAACGAGCCTTCCTGATTTTTAAGAGACAAATAACTAAAGGCACAGGCAATTACAAGGAAGTAATGGAAATATCTGTCACAGAAATTTGCCATCCTTTCCCCTCGAGTGTACGACGTGATCTGCAGCTGCTTCAGTAGTGCTCGGACAAATGTGTAAATACAGAAACGTGGGGATACATAAACATTCCATACATGCACCCAGAGATACACATATTATGCTTCCATGAGTGCATATATAAATATATTTACACACAAGCACCTCCTCACCTCTGCCCTGGCGAGAACATAAAGGACTCAGTAAGGACAGGGGCGTTTGCTGTTAATCCAACCTCAAACAGGGGCACTTCTTACCAACCCCAGCTCCTCTCTGTACTAAAAAGTCTGTAAATAACACCCCATTAACTTTTAATCCCATCTTCCCCACTCTGACATGCATTTTGTATTAAAATGAAAGTTATATAAGGTTGAATCGAGGTTGCTTTTTAATATTACATCAAGGCTATTTACCATGTGCAGCACTAATCCCCCTTTGAAAAAGGAGCCTATTAGCAATTCGGAAAGCTTGTGTTGCCATAGCGATAGTCCGGCACTGGGAAATATTTATATAATGCCTAATGTTTTCACTCTGCAACAGCCATCTTCCAAAGTGGACTTCCTACTGACCCTGGCTGTTTTTTCCTCCCTGCCCCATGCAGGGCAAAGCACCTGGCTGGTGCCTAACTCAGAAAAATCTGAAGGTGTGCAGGCCCACCTGCAGGCACTGCCTCTGCACTCCCTATTCCTGCAGGCACACCACGGCCCAGACACTTGGTTGGCAGCCTGTCCTCATGGCAAACATCCAGTGAGAAGTTTCTGTGCCACTCCACTCCCAAATGTGTGACAATAGTAACAGGTAACTCCTGCTGGGTTAAATTCTGCTGGAACTGCCCAGCTGATGCATTTTTTTGTGTTGAGAGAAGGGAATGGAGCTGCGGAAGGGACTGGAGCACCAGAAGCAGCTGAGGGAGCTGGGGGGGCTCAGCCTGGAGCAAAGGAGGCTCAGGGGGAACCTTCTGGCTCTGCACAACTCCCTGACAGGAGGGGGCAGCTGGGGGAGTCAGACTCTGGTCCCAGGGAACAGGGACAGGATGAGAGGAAACGGCTTCAAGCTGTGCCAGGGGAAGTTTACACTGGATATTAGGGAAAATGTCTTCCCTGAAAGGGTGGTCAGGCATTGGAACAAGTTTCCCAGGGCAGTGGCAGTGGTGCAGTCACCATGCCTGGAATGGTTCAGGAGGTGTGTGGGAAGCAGCGCGTGGGGATGTGGTTTAGTGGTGACCATGGTGGTGACCATTGACAGACTCAATGATCTCCGAGGGCTTTTCCAGCCTTAAGGATTCCATGATCCCCCGGTCCCTCACCGCCCACTGGGGCGGCCATCCCTTACCTTGATGTGCTCGTGCAGCTGTGCCTCGTGCTGCCGGGAGAGCTGCTCGTGCTGCCGCTGGAACTCCGCGATCAGGATCTGCCTCTGGATCTGCTGCTTCTGCTTCAGCGCCAGCAGCTCCTGCTGCAGCTGCTGCTCCCGCAGCGTCGGCTCCGTCACCGGCATGGAAAACTGGTGGTCCAGGCGCAGGTCCATTGGGACTGAGGTCGGTGCAACTTGCAAGGGCAGTGCTGTGGTCACATCAACTACGGGGTGGGAACACAAGAAGAGGGATGAGTGTAATTCCTTATTCTCATCCTGTGTGCAGCAAAGACCTTCAGGAACCATGGATTGAATCAAGAGCAGCACCATTAAGCTCACACTATTATTTTACTGGTAACCAAGGACTACAGGAATTCAGGGACCAACAAGTTTTCCTCCAGGCACCACCTCCTACAAACCCCATGTGTTTGCTACAAGCAAAGAACTTCACTGCATCGTGTGTGACCCATCTCGACACCATCTGTGTCCTCAAAACACACACCTCCATTCCACTCATCCAGCACCACTTGAAATATGAAGGACAAAGATTAATCTTAGACTTCACAGAAAGGATTAATCTTGGTTCATGAAGGATGAACTGATGGACTGCTTTGGTCAGGAACTTCAGGCTCTCACTTTTAGAAACAGAAAACCATTCTGTGCTGTATGCTAAATCCCATGGTTAGGGATGGAAGGGTTTTGGGTTGGAAGGGACCTCAAAGACCATCTCATTCCATCCCTTCCATGGGCAGGGACACCTTCAACTAGACCAGATTGCTCCAAGCCCTGTCCAACCTGGCCTTGGACACTTCCAGGGATGGGGC
The DNA here is from genome assembly GCA_013398175.1 of Climacteris rufus. Lineage (NCBI taxonomy): Eukaryota > Metazoa > Chordata > Aves > Passeriformes > Climacteridae > Climacteris > Climacteris rufus. Next base: position 309,232 of record VZRZ01007628.1, read on the forward strand.
AGCCACAGCTTCTCTGGGAAACCTGTGCCAGGGCCTCACCACCCTCACAGGGATGAATTTCTTCCCAATATCCCACTTAACTCTGTCTCTCTGGTAGTGGGAAGCCAGAACCTCTTTGCAATAACTGAACTCAGCTTGTTTCGGCGAAAAGAAAAAAAAAGTCATCCTATGAATGACTAAAAAATTTCTAAATTCCACCCAAATGACAGTTCTGCCTTTCACAGGTATTCCATATTTGCAATATTTGCTGTCTCTCTCTCTCCGGGGCAATCCCTCAATAACTCTGCTGAGGGCTTTGAATGAACATCAGCTACAGGATAAAAAAGGCTAATCCTTCAAAAACACTGAGCTTCACCAAAACTGGAAAATAAAGGTGTTTTTTTTCTTCATAACCCCTGTCAGACCATTAATCTTACCAATCGCAGGGAAAGAGTTTTAGTAGGGTTTTTCCCAAATATTCTCATGGAGCAGGGCTCCAAGAGCACAGTCTGTGCGCCAGAGCAGTGTCCACCCCTCCCTGCAACTGGCTTGGCCAGGGAGGAGGAGACTTTCTTTTTTTGATGGAAACATTTTCAGCAAAAGGTCACATTACTGGAAGTGTTGCTATTTTTCAACCCACAAGCTCTTCCCTTCACTTCCCTATTGTTTTCCTTCCTGTGGCCTTTTCTCTGCTCCCCTCTCTCCCCCACAAGACCAGAGCTAGGATTCCTTGCCACATTTTTCTGAGCCACAGCAAGGGATTTTGGGAAGAGCAGCACTCTCTCACCTAGAGATAAACATTCAAACTCACTCAGAGAGTGTGTTTGAGGTCTCTGTGGTGATCTCAGAGTCCCTTCCAGAGCCCAAAGCGGCTCCAAGAGAGCTGGAGAGGGACTTTGGACAAGGGCCTGAAGTGACAGGACAAGAGGGAATGGCTTCCTACTGTCAGAGGGCAGGGTTACATGAGATTTCGGGAATGAATTGTTCCCTGTGAGGGTGATGAGGCCCTGGCACAGGCTGCCCAGAGAAGCTATGGCTGCCCCATCCCTGGAAGTGTTCCAGGCCAGGTTGCATGAGGCTTGGAGCAACCTGGGATAGTGGAACCCATGGCAGGGGGTGGGACTGGATAAGCTTTAAGGTTCCTTCCAATCCAAACCATTCTGTGCTTCCATGTGTTCCCCTTGTCCTGTCACTTCAGGCCCTTGTCCAAAGTCCCTGTTGAGCTCTCTTGGAGCCCCTTCAGGCACTGGAAGGGGCTCTAAGGTCCCCGGAGCCTTCTCTTCTCTAGACTGAACACCCCCAACCCTCCCAAGCATGTAAAAATAAATCCAATTTCAGGCAGAAGGAATGCTGCCACTTTTGATCGTGCTTTGCGATCAATTCCTTCTGCTTTACTCCCTCAAAAGGGCCTTAAGTTGCTCCCCCCTGGAAAACAGTCCTGACAAAACTTGACAAATCTCCCATTTCCCATCCAAAGGGAGTCATTCCCCCACAAGCTGTGGGCACAGGGTGCAGCTGCAGGGATGGGGACCACAATTCCCATTCAGAGCTCTGGCAGAGGCTGCGTCATCCCTGACTCTTGACTATTTCAGGCTCAAAAAAAGCCCCTCTTTGCCATGCCAGGAGCTCCCCGGAGCAGCGGCGGGAGCTCCTGACCCACAGAGCCCTCCCGAGCACAATCCAGCCCTCTCTGCTCAATGAACACATCCCCACAACAAAAAAAAGCCTGTGTTCCAGGGAATATTTGATGGGAGACTCGAAAATTGCTTTTCTAGGTTCTGCCTTGAGAACACACAAATACAATCGGCTTCATGACGTGAGCAAAGGCACAAAGACGACATTCAGAGTTGGGATGAGAATGCCAACACCAGGAATTAGGAGACAAGATCCTGATTATGAATAATAAACTATCTCACGGTCTCTCCCTGCTTTTTTCTTCCCTGTAGGAACAGAAAAAAATTAGTTAATTTTTATTTTTTTTAGTACCTTAGGCATATAGGGAAATTTTTTTCCCTATAGTCAAGTTACCCTGATTTTGATTCCATGATCATGTTATGATGATTTTTATACTAAGTTGGAACCACTCTGCTGGTGTTTCCCTTCCCAGATAAATAAAACATGGCTACACATCAAAGACTGCTTGTGTGCTGTACATGAATTGAGACCTAAAGCACTTTGGTCCCCATCGATTGCTGATGGAGACTGGAAATTTGACATCTTGCAGCTTGTCTGTAACACACTGAGTGGAATAACCCAAACTACAGGGAAATACAGTGACAATCTCTAACCTGTAAGCAAAGCGCACATCATACAAGAAGTATTTACCCATGGAATCACAGGATGCTTTGAGTTGGAAGGGACCTTGAAGCTCATCTTGTTCCACCCTGTGCCATGGGCAGGGACACCTTCTACTTGCCCGGATTGCTTCAAGCCTCATCCAACCTGGCCTGGAACACTTCCAGGGATGGGGCAGCCACAGCTTCTCTGGGCAGCCTGTGCCAGGGCCCACCAGCCACACAGGGAAGAATTTCTTCCCAATATCCCACCTAACCCTGCCCTCTGGCAGTAGGAAGCCATTCCCCCTTGTCCTGTCACTCCAGGACCTTGTCCAAAGTTCCTCTCCAGCTCTCTTGGAGCCCCTTTAGGCACTGAAAGGGGCTCTAAGGTCTCCCTGGAGCCTTCTTTTCTCACCCCCAGCTCTCCCAGGCTGTCTCCATTGGAAAAATTAAAAACATTTCACATAAAGGCTGTAGATAAAGACATTATCAGGGAAGTCATATGTTGAGATTCTTCCATGCTCCAAAATGGAAAATAACTTCTCCATAAGTCCCAAGCGTTTTGGAAGAGATTAGGGGAAGGTGACACTAAACTTGTGAATACACATTTCAGTAAAACTAACAGTAATAATTGCATTTTCCTCCCCTTCTTTGATACAGCATTTTCATGCTGGTCTTTAAAAGACAAAAATAAAGAACTGAGCCCTGAAAACACAACAAATGTTAAACCAAAAATTCCGTATGAGACAGACACCAAATTAATGTTTAAATTCAAATCTTGTTTCAGCATAACCTTTACTTAAGGTTAATTTAAAAAAATATTCACAGAATCACAGAACCACAGAAAGGTTTTATTGGAAGGGACCTTAAAGACCACCACATTCCAACCCCCTGCCATGGGCCCACTAGACATCAAACTTGCTTTTTAAAAAATCAAATGTTGTTGCCAGAATTACTATATATATTTTCCTTTTTTTTTCTTAATTTAAATTTAAGCAGCACAGAAAACTGTGTCTCACATTTAAAATCCAACATCACCTTCAAAGGGAAAGTGCAGGAAATGCTTTCCCTGAGCTCTCCCTCCCTCCAGCACAGAACGAGTCCCGCTGAACACACATAGATCCTTCCCAGCTCCTCTTTCTTCAGTAATTCCCTTTGCAGAAGGGGGAAAAAAAAAAAATCACATCAACCTTCCCAAATCTGCTGCAAAACCCTGGGGATGAGAGTCTGGTCAAGGCTGGAGGAAGAAACCAGCTCCCCTCAGCAGCCTCAAAAGGATATAAATTACAGACAGACCAGGACACATCCCTTGTGTCCATGACAGAGCAAGCCTGGGAGACAGAGCTCCCAAAATTCCAAGAAAAGAGCATGCCAGCTCCTGCAGTAGCTCTCCAGTGCCCTGTGCCTACCCAAACTGCTGCCCAGCAGGGAGCTGACACTGTGGCTGACCCTGCCTGGCCAGGGCTTTCCAGAATCCACGGACTCAGCTTCTCCCCCTCTCCCATCCTTGCCGGTCTGGGGCCTTATTCCCAGATAATGAGTTTGCTTTTTAATTACTGGTGTGCCAGCCATGCCCTCCAGCCAGACTGGGCCAAGAGCAGCATGTCAGCCTTTGAGCACCGACAAAAAACAAACACGAAGCCAGAGGATGTGCTCAGTATCCCAGACTCTCGGCTGCTGACATCAGAGTCATCCCCACCCCACCCTGCTGAACCTCCCAGCAGGATGCTGAGCAAGTGTGTGCATGGGTCTCCCCCTCTAAGCATTATCTTCAGCCCTTAATCCCTGGGGAAAAGCGAAAAATCATGTGTTTATTCCCTGACTTTATTCCTGAGAGCTGTCCTTGATGTCCAGCAGCAGCTTCGGATTCTTAAAAAATTCCCTGTATTTTGAAAAGCATTTAGATACCAAAGTTGCTGCCAGCAGGAATGACTTTGGCATGTTGGGAGCACAGCACCAGCTGGCTTTGAATCCACAAGATACCGTTCCTATAAACCCATCACCCTAATTTTCCTTGGAATCAGCCTGGGAAGGGAGGCAAGCAGCTTCTGCTTGCTCTGAGCGCAGCAGCCAAGGGAGCATTTGAGGTGGTTTATTCTGGAAGGAAGATTTGTGTCAGTTGAGCATCACTAGATTATTATGAATTAAATCAATCTCCCTCGACCGTGGCTGGAATGCCGGGATCCCCTCTGCCACCCGGCACGGCGGCTGGGCAGCCCAGGGATCCTGTTCCAGTGGGGCTCCCACTTCCAAAATTGTCAAAACTCCCCGAAACACCGAGAGACGGTGAGATCAGAGCTATAAATAGCAACAAGCTACTGCAGTATCTGACTGCAGTGCCAGGATAAAAGCAGCAGATTTCGTGTGAAAGCGGAACGAAGCTGTGGCACAGCACACTCGGAGTTGGTTTTATCTCCAGCATGGTGGATGTCCCAAATATAAGGAGGAATTAGTAGGCTAGGGGAGAAAAACCACATTACCATTTTTAGTCAACTTATTCTCTAGATAAGAGTGCGCCAAGCTGGACTGGAGGAGCCCCAAAACTTGTCCAAGAGCAGGTGGTGGGAGCAGGTCATGGCAGAACAGCTCCCAGAACACTGACACCCTGTGGGGCACACCCCGAGCATCACATGGGGGCAGGAGGAAGGCACAGCCCTGCCCTGCTCCTCTGTGAATCTGCACCATGCCAGGGCAAACTGAAGGACTACCACAGAATTATGGAATGGTTTGGGTTGGAAGAAACCTTAAAGATCACCCAGCTCCAAACCCCCGCTGGGTGGGACAGCACGGGGAAACGGTTAATTCTGTTCTACTTCTTACCCCTATTATCCCATTTCCAAGGACCAGGATCACAGGGAGGGTATTTTGAGCTGAAATTACCCAACAAGCTTAAGCATCACAGCCCAGGTAGACCAAAGGCAGGTCAGCACCCTGTAGTCACCGGGAATTTTTGGATAGCTGGAGTGGGTGCCTGCAAAGGCAGCCCGGATCCCGTCTGGGAGCACAAGCTGGGAGTAAACAGCAGCTGAGGTTTCCTACAAGCTCCACGCACACTGCAGTTCAGCAAGGGCTGGAGTCATTCCCTGCTCAGAGAATATTTCATGCTCTATGAATGGGAACCAAAATTAATCATCCCATCAGCCATGGAAACACGTTGTGAGGCACCGCACCGGAGGCAACAGATGGAGCTTTAAATGTCACTCACTCATTCATTGCAAGGAAACTTTTCCCTGATTACTACCGAGACCTGGAGACATAATAAGGGCGCAGACACTCTGGATTTCTATATCCAGCTTTTTTGAGCCTAACTCCCTCCCTGAAAAGATCTCATTAGCATTTATTAGAAACCTACATGTAAATTTTATTCATGATGGTAAGAAAGCCAAAACTTGAAGAGCAGACCACTTATACTACTGTCTCCATCTTAGATTTAAAGCATTAAAAAAAAGCCTCAGCTTGAAGAAAAAGAAAACCCACCAAACTAAACCTGGAATAGACAGAAAACAACATTTTCTAGTGTTTTCATAGAATGCCAGAATGGTTTGGGTTGGAAGGGGTCTCATTACAACCACTCCTGCCTCACAGCAGGACACCAGAGTTTGGAATATTACAAACTTCCATGAATAAGTATCCACAGGTAATTCCTTAATGAAAACAGGGTGAGTTCAAGGACAGGAACAAACCCCTGATGGCACAGATGTCTCCAACAGAGATGTCTCCAACAGATGAGCCTGTGCAGGACAGAGAAGCTCCAAAAGGGAGACACTCCAGTTTCACCACCTCCTTTTCAACCATTATCCTCCTCTATATCCTTGCTGGTTTCATCAGTGACATCTCAAACAAATGAGTGTCTTGGATGGTGCCAGAGCTTTTTGTGAAATTAAAGATAATGGAATGAAAGGAGTCAGCTTGGACTATTTCTCACTTCAGACTTCATACAACTGTGGGAAACCTTTCTTTCCACATATTCCTTGCATGCTGGGAGTGAATAAGCAAAATTCCCTTGAGTTTCCATAGGAAAAAAGGCAACTAAATAAATAATAAAACAGAAAACAACAACAATAAAATTCTATCTCTTCTTAAAAGTCTCTGGTTGCCCAGAGTAGTTGTGGCTGCCTCATCTCTGGCCAGGCTGGAAAGGGCCTGGAGCAACCTGGTCTAGTGGAAGGAGTCACTGCCCACGGCAAGGGGTGGAACTGGATGATGTTTAAAGTCACTTCCAACCTAAACTATTCTGGGACTGCGTGATTCCTGGGAATGTAATTTCACCTGCCTCTTTGCTTCAAGCATTATCCAGCAATGGAACCTCTTTGATCCATCTGTCTCGCTGTCAGCACAGGAAACTCCTCTCCTTACCAGATCCCCAGGACAAAAAGGCAGGTTCAAGGAAGCTCAGCTGCACTTCTGTGGAACCAAACCCACATGGATTTCTCACATGCTTCTCTCTAATCTCACTCTGAGCTTCCTTCAAGGGAAAATGACACTTTTGGAGAAGAGAATTAAACATGGAAGAGATGGAGCAGGAGACAGAAAGTCTCATTCTGAGATTGTTTATACATGAAAAATTTCCCATGAGAAAAAAAAAAAATCCACCGGAGCAGAACGGCATGGAGGAGCTGAGGGATTCCCAGTGAAGGTCGGGCTAGACAAACACCTGGACATTCTCATTGGTCCTCTGGAGTCTCCAAAGGGGTGACCTCTCCATTGGCAAGATTAAAGCCAGCTGATGAACTTGTGACACAGCAGGAGTGCCATGAGTTAAACAGTGACCTTCCAGGGGGACAGCAGCCATCCCATCCCATGCCCTCCTCAGTTAGGTGTGCCGAGGGAAGATTGTTTTCCCATTCCAGCTCCTGTCAGAGCCCCGCGCCGCCGTTCACATCCACAGAGGGGATCCTGGGGCAGAGTGGGCAGGATGAGGTGATGGGAGCTGAAGGGTAGGTCTGCTTGTGAGTGGGGATGCTGCCAGCTGGGAAACAGCCAGTTTGAGAGAGAACAGTGTGATAACAGTGGTTGTGGCTACGAGGAAATGCTGTCAGCTTCCTGAGGACAAGGAGAGGGGCTGGGAGATCAAAGTCACCCATCTGATGCTGAGAAGGAAGGCTGGTCCTCGGACAAAAACCACTCCTTTCTTTCCCACTTGCCATGTGGAGGCAGGGGATCATTGTATTTAAAAGGAGAAAAAGCAGGAGCACTAATGTTGCTGGAGGTCTGGGTACCACCAGAGGCAAAGGGCACAGAGGAGCAGAGGTGATGGAGCACGCTGGGATCAGCAGTGATTCTGTGGGAACAAGAGCTTCAAAAAACAGCTCAAGATCTAATGGACAAAATTATTTGGGAATTAAGCCATGGTACATTAAATTCTAAAGATCAGAGAATCTCAGACTGACTTGGGTTGGAAGGGATCTTAAAGCTCATCATGTTCCACCCCCTGCCATTGACAGGCACATCTTCCAATATCCCAGGTTGCTCCAAGCCCTGTCCAACCTGGCCTGGAACATTTCCAGGGATGGGGCAGGCACAGCTTCTCTGGGCAACCTGTGCCAGGACCTCCCCACCCTCACAGGGAAGAATTTCTTCCTAATACCCAATCTGACCCTGCTCTCCTTCTGCACAAGGCCATTCCCCCTTGTCAAAAGAGGTGAAACAAAATTCTTAGGAATTACCTGTACCACTACATTTTAAACAGGAAATAAATGGTTATTACTAACAGGAGAGTGAATTCACTTCTGTCACCAGCCAAGAGACTCCCAGCTGTCCAATAAACCCCAAAATGTGCAACACCATCTCCTCCGTCATGAAAAAAATAACGTAAAACCAGGAAAACCAGCAGCTAAACAGCAAATTGTAACAGGAAAGCACTCCACAGCTCTCAGAAACTCCTGGATTGCTCAAAGGCCGCAGTGTTTAGAAGAAATCCAGACCCCGGTCCAAGAGGAGAAGCCCATTCAAACGGGCAAGTAGCCCCCAGCTTCCTGTAGCCCCCTCTGCAAGGGCTTTACTTCCAAATAATGGATATACTCAAGTATCAGCTCTGTTAGGACCAGGATGCTACTTGTTGTTCATTCAATATGATGAGCATGCACATGAAAATACAAAAAAAAAAGTCTTCTGAGAGAAGGCTGAACACAAGCAGTTTTCTAGAGAACTTCAAGTAACCTCAAACCATTCAAACTCCATGACAGCACAGAGAAATTGCATTAAAGCACCTTTTTATTCCAGCAGAGCAGGCAGGGGTTGCCCTTCCTGGATGCACACACCAAAACACACACTGAAGATTTCTATTACAAAATAGATATTTTCCTTTTTTTTCCAAGACTCATCAGGTAAAATGAACACATTAAAACACAGAAGCCTGCTCCCCAAATCCTAAAGGACGATGGCAGATGCTCCCTGCACTCCCCATCCTAGCAGTAATCCATGCATGACAAGGTTTCCCAGCATCATGGATGACTCTTCTCAAAGTGAGCTTTCTCTTGGCATTTATGCCCAAACCACTGACATTAGGTGGCCTTTTAGATACGGCACAAACCTCAGAGCTCCTTCTGCTGAACATCTGCCCAGTGACAAGGGAACACTATTTTCCTTCAGCAGTACTGGCCACGTGTTGCTCCTCCAACAGAGCCAGAGCCACACAGGGATCAGCTTTTAAGGTGAGTTTTAACACAACAATGTAACAGGTAAAATCCAGGTGTGGTTGTAATAGTTTTAAATATTTCTCATAGGGAATTTCACAGGGATTCTCCATCTCTGTTCTGGTGAGACCCACCTGCAGAGCCACCTCCAGCTCAGGGATCCCCAGCATAAAAAGGCTGGGAAAGTGCTGGAACAAGTACAAAGGAGGCCATGGAGATGCTCCAAGGGCTGAAGTTCCTCTGCTCTGAAGCCAAGCTGGGAGAGCTGGGGATGTTCAGTCTAGAGAAGAGAAGGCTCCAGGGAGACCTAAGAGCTCTTTCCAGTGCCTGAACGGGCTCCAAGAGAGCTGGAGAAGGACTCTGCACAAGAAGGAAAGGTTTCTCATTGCCAGAGGGCAGGGTTGGATGGGATATTGGGAAGAAATTCTTCCTGTGAGGCTGGTGAGGCCCTAAGAAGCTGTGGCTGCCTCATCCCTGGAAGTGTCCAAGGTCAGCTTAGACAGGGCTTGGAGCAACCTGGTCTAGTGGAAGGTGTCCCTGCCCATGGCAGGGGGTGGAACTGGATGAGCTTTAAGGTTCCTTCCAACCCAAACCATTCCGTGACACTGTTTTTCAGCTCATTTTAAACTTGCCTTCCTAAGGAAAAAAACAGTGTAGCAATAAACACCTCTATGAATGCACAAAAAGAACAGCTTAATTTTATTCCTAGAAGCTTCCAGACTTAAACCTCTAGTTTCTTTTATTAAAGGCTCTGAGTTGGGTGGTCGCCTGCTGTGCATGTTAAGCAGCTTCCCAAGCCACAATACACCTACACTGCATCTACTACAACCACAGCAAGAGGTGAGCAAGTCTTCCCTCACGGCTCCCATGAATTCTGGATTATGTTGTTTAAAAATATCATCTCAGCTGTGAAACTTGGACCTAATACAGGCTTTAGGGATTTTGGCAAATTAAATGGTGCCTGCCTCGTTCGGTGGGAGGCTACAACTCTGCTCCAGCTACGTTCAGGCACCAAACCTCCCTGCCAAGGAGTTGACTGCAGCCTGATCCTTCCACAAAAAGAAACAGGATGCTGTGAGCAGCCCAAAGGTGAGAGACATAAAATATCTATATAAGGATGGAGCTCCTATATGTACCCAAAATAACGATGACTCACTTTTCAGAGCACTTGAAAAAGATAAAAGGCTTGGGAAAGGAGCTGAAGAGGGTTCAGGGATTCAGCCGGCCGAGGCTTAAGAGGACACTGTGGACAAAAGGCATTCAGCAAGTTGGAAGAAAGAGATAAAAAGGACATCCAGGCAGCAGCTGAGGAACAACTACAGGAGGCAAGCTGAAGAGGAAGGCTTCTAAAAGCAAGTCTAGGAAGGTTAAATTTGATTCAGCGGTATCTGGAGACAAGCAGAGATGGTAATGTCCTATCTCTTGCCTCCCTGAAGTACTACACACCCTGGTTATTATCAATAAATGATGGAAATAGGACATTTGCTTCTTGCATTCTCTTAAACCTTCCTGTCCAAAGAACTGTTTAAAGCAGCTCCAAAGAAAACAGATAATCACTACAAAAACCTTCTTTAGATAAAACTCCTGCTTGATACCAATACACAGATAATCTCTTCTTCATCAAGCAAACCACATTTTACATCACCAGTATTTGATTTTTTAGGCCACTTTCATGAAGCTCTGTGCTCTACAGGTACATCCCTCAAGTTTACGAACCCCTTCCTTCAAAAGATTATAGAAGGAAGTAATTCTTTCAAAGAAATCCAGACCAGCTGAAACATTTGTAAAACGAAACACTGTGAGTGCAAACTGGTGCCCAGAGAAGTTGTAGCTGCCCCATCCCTGGAAGTGTTTGATGCCAGGTTGGATGGGGCTTGTCCCCTGGGCAGGGATACCTTCCACTAGACTAGGTTGCTATATCAGTAGCTGCCAGATGAATCCCATCTGCTGCATCTCCCAGCATTCCAGAAGCCCACAGGATGCTAAGCCTGAAAGGGGATGAAAGCCCCTCTGCTCTCCCAGCTGATCAGCCCAAGGAGCCAATCCAGGGAACAGCATTCCCAAAATGCCATTATTAATGCAATTTTTTTGCATGCAGAAAGGTCTACAAACAGATTCCTGCACACACCTGTGCCAGTCCACCCCTCCTAATGAGGGAGATAACGAACCAAGCTTAAAGTGCATTAAATCCTGCCATCAGTGTTTCCATGCCAAAATAAAGCTGCCTTAAATCACCACAGCCTAATCCTCCCGTGATTTTGCCTGTTTTCATTTCCATGTTTCCACTTCACAGCCGATTTGCCTCAAGTTTGCTTCGCTCAGAGCTGTGGCCTTGAACTGCAGAGCCCTGCTTTGGCAGGGACCGTGAGACAGCACCAGCTCCTGGCCACTGATCCCAAACCCTGGGAGACTTAGTAAGGACTCACTGTTCATGCACGAGGTGCTTAGGGGTCCAGAAGTGATGCTTGAAAAACGAGGGAGGGATGAAGCTGCAGGAGCTGGACATGGAGGGAATGGAGCATTTCCAGAGAAGGGAACAAAGCTGGGGAAGGGTCTGGAGCACCAGGAGCAGCTGAGGCAGCTGGGAAAGGGGCTCAGCCTGGAGAAAAGGAGGCTCAGGGGGGACCTTCTGGCCCTCCACAACTCCCTGACAGGAGGGGGCAGCCAGCGGGCATCGGGCTCTGCTCCCAGGGAACAAGGGACAGGATGAGAGGAAACAGCCTCAAGTTGTACCATGAGAGGAATTAGGGAAAATTTCTTCCCTGGCACAGGCTGCCCAGGGCAGTGATGGAATCCCTGTCCCTGGAAGCATTCAAAAGGGGTGTAGATATGGCACTGGGGACATGGTTTAGTGGTGGGTTTGGCTGTGCTGGGGAAATGGTTGGACTCAATGATCTCAAGAGGTCTTTTCCAGCCTTAGTGATTCCACAATTCTATTCCATGTAAGGCTGGATCCATGAGGGACTATTAAAAAAGCCCACTGTTGGGAGGTCAAGAGCACAGCATGTTATTTAGAAAGGAAGTTGGGCTATATTTTCAGAGAAAAAGAACACAAGCAGTCCAGTGCTGTTTGCCACAAGACATCGAGGTCTTCAGACCAACAGAGGTGGTTTTAGATAGTAACTTAATTTACAGATAAAACAGAACCAGATAAACCCAACCAAACAAATTTCCAAGGAGGAAGAAACAAGAGTCTGAAACACATTACAGTCAGTTTGAACACCAGCGTGTACTTAGAGGATGCAAAATTCATTCTTGACCTTACCCAAACTTTGACTTCCCCGTACGATCATCACTCTGTCAGAAATGCCATCTCGGTATTTTTAGGTGACAGTACATTTGTTTGTACTGTACATTTCTGGTGAGAAAACTTGTTATATTTTGTAGGTCACTTGGTTTTACCATCTGCCTTGATTTCTGCTTAAGGAAAGTGTTGTTTCTGAAATCCTTGGTGTCGTACACAAATTTGAGGACATTGTAACCAGCAGCAGCTTGGTTTTGTATCATCCCAGTGGAAATACAGAATACTCCTGAATAATGGAAAGAGGGATGGCTCATCAAAAGCTTAGGGGTAGTCAATGGGAGCACCCTGGGAGATGTCTGTCCACCACCACCATCTCCTGCAGCAGGGAGCGATCAACCACTACCAGAGCCATCCCTGGAGAGCCTCACGTGGGGACACAGGCACAGAACCACAGAATCCTAGGCTGGCTGGCATTGGGAGGGACCTTAAGGACCATCTCATTCCACAGGCAGGGACACCTTCCACTAGACCAATTGCTCCAAGCCCTGTCCAACCTGGCCTTGAACTTCCAGGGATGGGGCAGCCACAGCTGCTCTGAGAAACCTGTGCCAGGGCGTCTCCACCCTCAAAGACAAAAATTTCTTCCCAATATCCCATCTAACCCTGCCCTCTGGCAGTAGAAAGCCATTCCCCGTTGTCCTGTCACTCAGTGTCCTTGTAAAAGGTCCCTCTCCAGCTCTCTTGTAGGCCCAACATTTTGGCAATACTCTACAATAACCTTCATAAAAAACAAACATACACAAAGCTTATTAGAAAATTAAACCTGGGCGGGGAGAGATCCTTCACTGCAGGCTTCTCCTCCCATTGCCAGCCCATCTCAGATGCCCGAAGAAGCTTTACAGCCACACTGACAGCCACAAAATAAAGCACTGTGACAACTAGCTGATCCTTGGGAAGGGAAACACAAAATTATTCAGTAAGGTCTTGAAATTTTATAGCGGATTTGTCCTTGTTTTGACCATAATCTCACAAGTGATGCCAGCAGCAAACCCATCTGGCGCGTGTAAGACTAAATATCTGCTGCTTGTGAAGATCAATGTCTCAAAATTAGCATTTGAGTGGAGATCTGGTTTGCAATGGCTTAAAGAATAAACAAGTTCAGCTTCCTTTAAAATGCTTCACTTCTTCCAAGTGGTTTGCCAGGGAAGTCTAAATCTGTTTATAGGTAAAGGAGAATGGGAAGGTACTGAAAACCTGGAGTGATGCACTTCATAGAATCATGGAATGGTTTGGGTGAGAAGGGATCTTAAAGCCCATCTCATTCCCACCCCCTGCCCGGGGCAGCGACACCTTCCACTAGGCCAGGTTGCTCCAAGCCCCGGCCTTGGCTGTGGACACTTGGGTGCAGCCTTAATGCAGCACCCAGCTGCCTGAGTTTTCTTTAAAACTCAGGTTTATGGCATTTTTGGGACACAAACAGCAGCTCCTCCAGGGGCTCTGGACCTGAGGAAGGCAGATAATGTGACACTGGTGACACCTCAGCTTTCCTCTGCTCCACAGGCTCAAGGTGACGAGGCAGAACCCTCCACTAAAACCCTGCTGGTGTTGATGTTGTTGAATCCATGAAGCGGGTGACACCTTTAAGCTGGGTTTAACCTCCTCATTCTGTGCTGAAGTCAGAAACCTGTCCTCAATACCTGCCATATCCACCCAGAGATGCACAGCTCAGTGTTTAGGATGCAAAGCAGCATTTAGATATAAACCAGCAGTTAATATTTAATTCCAAGGTGTAAATAACCCCGTTCATTATGTAACAGCTCCTTAAAAGCCGAAATTCTTATCCTATGCAAGGACTTATTTTGTGGGATAAAGAGTTAAGCACATTCTAAACAGCGCAAAAATTTAATATCCAACATGCCCTAGGACTGTCTGATAACCCTGTTAGAGCTGCTTTAAAAGGACTAGAATTTGTCTTATTATGGTGTTTTTTAAATCATGTAATTCTTATTCATCTGTCATCTCATGCACCTCACTCAGAAGTTATTTTTCCCTTGTATAACAGAACTATGGTGTATCTCCTGCACAACCATCCTGCCCGGCAGTAGTAACTTAGTGAGAACATGTAGCCATATCTCTACACTGAAGCACAAATTATTTAAAAATAACAATAAAGAAGTAATAAAATTAAAACTATAAAAAAAAAAAGGCAACAAAGAAAAGTATACTTTGCTAAGCCTGGGAGAAACAGTGTAAAAAAACCTTTTGCTTGGCAAAAGTCCATGCATATTTGAGTATATGAGTATTTACAAGCTTCAGGAATTTGGTGGGGTTCAATGATGTACAGAGACAAGTTGCCAAGTAACTGTATTTTCTGCTTCTCTACTGCAATGAATCTTTTCCAGCCCAGCAAACAGCAGCAGAACTCCAAAGCTCCCCTTCTGTGCCATAGAACACAATTTCTGCTGAAACTGGGTTCTTAGAAAGAGAAAACAGAGATTATCCAAAAAATATGGGGGTTAGGGTTATGAGTAAAACTCACATTTTTGACCCTGACAGTGTACAAGCGGCATCTACGAGCAAATATTTGGGAAAGGGAGGGGGGAATGGTGTTTTTAATTAAGTTCCTCTGAAATTCCCCCCTTCAGATTAGGGCAGAGGAGCAGCTTCATCTGCCTGTGCCGTCCTGAAATAAAGGGCAGGGTTAGAAGGGATACTGGGAAGGAATTCTTCCCTATGAGGGGGATGAGGCCCTGGCACAGGTTGCCCAGAGAAGCTGTGACTGCCCCATGCCTGGAAGTGTCCAAGGCCAGGTTGGACAGGGCTTGGAGCAAGCTAACTTCAGCAGAGGATAGTTAAAAGCAGAGCAGATTAATCCATGATTTCCCAAATCAGGAGAAACTGTCAGTTTTCATGGCGGTTCCTCTAATTCCCTGTTCCACTGAACGAGGTGAAATGACTCATTACGGGCACAGTGCACATTTGGCTGCACATGAAACCAGATGAAATTTCTTGGCTGCTTACTCAGGATACCTGATACTTGTGTCAACACAGCCAGTATCTTCCCTGCTATGTCATTTCAATCTCTTATCAGCATTGGGACATGGCCATATCATCTATCGAGGCCAAGAGTCTAAACAGAAGTTAAACCTTTCCCTGTGCTGCCATCCTGGAAAGGAAACTCCAAAGAATTTTAGAATTTCCTTTGCTGCAATTTTAAGGATTACTCCATGCCAGTGTGGGGTCACCACCGCAGGTCCTCAAGGTCCCAAAAGGGATTTTTAAAAATCTATTTACTGGTATTTTAGTAACAGTCTTTCCTCCTGCCTTTATCTCCTAACCTGCTAGTTCCGATGGGCTTTATTACAGGCACAGCCAGGGATGGAGGACAGGGATCTGAGTTTGGTTGAGCACTAATTCAAGACATTATAAATCCCTGAAACAGGGATTATACAAGCATAATACAAATATATACACATATATGTACATATATAAGTATATACAAATCCCTGTATCAGGGATTTACATGGAACATGAAGGGAATTTTATTTTTTCCATCTATAAAAAAGTTTGATACCTCCAAACATGGTATCAGAAGTTTGATAAAATGGTTAGGGTATGTTTTTTATAATATTCCACTTGTAGTTTGCCAGTACAACATTTGGTGGAAGGTCAGACCTGGTGCTTCCCACCAGGAAAAGCTGGCAGACTTTTAGACCCCATAGACTATCAAAGGCAGGAAAGGACGACAAGGAGCCATTCCCTCTGGAACGTCTGAGCAGGCTTTGAAGTCCAAAACATAATTTGTGAGGTTAAATGTCCTCATATACACAATTCCACTGGAGTGGCAACCTGAACACCATGGTCTGGTTGAGTTTCAGGGACAGAGCTGGGCACTTCTCCCAAGATCCTGCTTAGGAACACACTGTGGCTCCCACTATGCAGCCATTAAGGTGAAGGAGAGGAGCTTTATATGGGATACTGGGAACAAATTCTTCCCTGGGAGGGTGGGGTTGCCCAGAGAAGCTGTGGCTGCCCCATCCCTTGGAAGTGGCCAAGGCCAGGTTGGATGGGGTTTGGAGCAACCTGGGATAGTGGAAGGTGTCCCTGCCCATGGCAAGGGGTGGAATGGGATGAGCTTTGAGGTCCCTTCCAACTCAAAGCATTCTGAGATTTCTGAGTATTTGGATCGTTGTGTTCCGGGACCCCAGCACTCCGCCAGCCACGTTTGTGAGGGTAACGCATCCAAGTGCTCTAGCACATTATGTAAAAGGAATTATTGTCATTCTCTGAGCTGAGTTTAATCAGCAAAACTTTGCTGCTCAGTTAAGCAAAATCCCTCTGATCCAGCCTGGGCTGAGACAGAGAGGGCAGGTCTAATGCCACCCTAAGAAAGTTCCTGTTTAAGTGACAGGCACAGCAGCTCCCTGGATTACTGTGGAAGGGCAAGAACCGTCTGCGCTCACTTTCCGCTCTCAGTGCGTCACAAACACCTTCACAAACCTGCTGCTGAGCCCAGAGCTCCACTCAGCCCCTTTCCCCAGCAGAAAACAAACAGAAAATCACACTGCTTGTCAGAGAAGGGCTTCAGAAATGGAGGAACAAAAACCTGTGCCTAGCCATCACTGGAGTCCCAGCACTCCCTAGGCAAACACCTCCAACTCTGCCCTGTTCATATTTTCTTAACATTATTGTAACCACTTCATCTGTTTTTAGAAAAAATTGAAAAAGATTTGTTGTAATTCACCTAATCTGAGGAACAATTTACACACAGGTGGCAGATGACTGTCCTCAGTGAAAATAAAAAGCCTCCCATATGTCACAACCCATGCACTTGATGCCCTGACAACTCAGGATCTTCAAGACCTTCAGTAATATCATTACAGGGTAAGTGTCTTTGAGCAGGACTACAAATGGGTCAAGAGAGGCAAATTTTGACCTAAAAGTCACTGTTTGGTCAATAGGGCAACCTGGAGAAGTCCTATAGTAGCTTAGGATTTCCTCTCTTCAATGGGAAAGATCACTGCATTTCATCAGAAACTTTTAAAAACATTCAGTGTACAAAATTCACTGGCAAGAACTGTCAGAGCTTTAGAAAATACCTAGGAAAAATATCACTAAAACGTGCAGTACATTTATTCTGCATATTACAACTGCAGTTCCAAATCAATGATTCCAAACCCTTTCATTAGATCATAAAAACTTCAGGCCAGCTTATAATGAAATCTCTAATCAAATATGAATGAATCATCTGATATGACACAATTCCTTGAATGAAAAACAGATGGGAAAGTAGTGATGATTAAGTGGTTTAGATCACAAGATATTAGTCAAGCCAAAGGAGTAGATATTTAATCACGGAATCATGGAATGGTTTGGGTGGGAAGAGACCTTAAAGCTCATCCAGTTCCACCCCCTGCCATGGGCAGGGACACCTTCCACTAGACCAGGTTGCTCCAAGCTTTGTCCAGCCTGGCCTTGAACACTTCCAGGGATGGGGAATACACAGCTTCCCTGGGAAACAAGGAAAGGTCTCTTTAATGAGCCTCCAGCAATTCCTCAGGGAAGCATCTGGAGACTGCTACTGTATTTTAGGCATGGTTGCACAAGCCATTCACCTGATATTCCCTCCGCTGCCCAAAGACAAAGCAGAGCCAAATATAGCCTTGAAAATCAATATACACTGGGGAAGAGCCTCTAGGATCTTGATAAATGCGTGTCGTGCTAGAAGAGGAATTCCTAAAATCCTAGGAACGCAGGTGGCTGCTCTTTCCCCTTTGGCAATAAACTACCCCCAGTTAATTTTGGCAGAAAGCACCCTGGGGAGCTGTGCAGTGCAGGGCACAGCCATGAAAAGGAAACACAGCTCCTGGAAATAACAGAACAGTTCATCCTTGTCCTCTAGCTCATGCTCACATCCATCTACCAGGAGACACTGATGGAAAAGAGGAGTCAAGTACAGGGTGTGTTGGACCACTACAGTCCCAGGACAAACATTGCCTGGAAAAAGTCGGGGGACTAAATATAAAATAAAAACAAAACAGGAAAGTTTTCATCTAGATTACCTCTCTGGGGTTGTAAATCCATGCAGAATACCCAGGGTGGAAACACACATGGCAGACAAGACATGGCACAGTCACCTCCAAGATCCCATCTGAGACACATGGAATTTTTTTCCCCGAGAAACACCTCAACCTATGATCAATTTCCATGAAACATTTATCACTCTTCATTCATCGCACAGCTCTGTTATTTTTAGCAAAGCCAGAGGCAATGGGAACAGATTCCTGAACACGGATTCAACAGAGACTTTCCACACCTGCTCATATCCTGCCATCTCTTCCTTCCCTAAGAAGTCACAAAGTTTAGGCATTCAAAGTTTCTTCCCTTCATCACCTGCTTTTATACAAATCAAAAGCACAAAACAACCTTCCCTGTGGTAGGGAATCGGTGAGATTTCTTATTTTTGAAAATAATGCTTAGTGAAGAGTCAGAACTAAGAGAATCCAGCGAATTCCAGAGCTGATCAGTGTGAATTAATGAATTGAGCAAGGTGAGGGAAGAAAAAAGAAAAATAGCAAGCTGAGGCTTGTAGTAGAGCAAACTTTCCTGCCAGCCCCCTTTCATCCAGGAAACCAGCACTGCATTCAAGAGCTTCACATTTAAGTGCTGCTTTCAGCTGTTAAAAGAGGAATAATCATTAATAATTCATCCCAGCTCCTCCAATTGATAAGCATTTCCTCATGGGTAAGAAAGGAGACAGATAAATCATGACAGATAAGTATGTTTTCTGAGACAAAAGACAACAAAACAGAATTGAGGAGGTGTAGGCTCCTGCTCTTCCCAACCCACAGGATCAGGACATCCACATTCTGGGCTCCAGCATAAGATAAGATGCCCAGCAAGGTTGTGGTCTCCTCATCCCTGCAAGTGTCCAAGGCCAGGTTGGACAAGGCTTGGAGTCACCTGGGATAGTGGAAGGTGTCCCTGCCCATGGCAGGGGGTGGTACAAGACGGGCTTTACCGTCCCTTCCAACCCAAACCAATCTGTGATACTCTGAATTCCAGCTTGCCTGGAAAAGTAGTTTGTGGAACATGAATGCTGAAGTTAAGGTAGAGATGGCCAAAAAGCTCATCTTTCTTCCATACCTCCCTGTACATGCAAAGCCCCACAGTGGGCACATGCTGAGGGAGAGTTAGTGTCACTGAATTATCCTATGACCAACAAAACATGAGTTTGGGGACAGTATTAGTCCAGAAAAGAGGTTCTGAAGCTTGAACTTCCCTGATCCTCTGCAGGGAGCTGCCCAGAGCCTCTAGAGGTGGCAATTCCCTCCCCTCTCCTGCATAAATAACCCCAAATTTACTGACTGCAAAGGGCTTTTAATAAAAGCACAGCAATTCAGCAAATCCTCTATGGAAATCTGGGAGCTGAGTGAAGTGCTGTGCAAGGCTTTCCTAGATGAGGAATGGCTCTGAAGCTGAGCTTTAGGAGTGCCTCTAGCAGGTAAAACACTCCTTTTATTGCCATTGCATGGGCTACATTCTGTCCCTTTAGCTTAGGGTTGGAAATAAAAGACAAATATTAATAAATCGTAAGTATTGCAGTAAATACAACGTTGAGTTGATGTTAACTATCAAGGTGTTAAGCTACACTAACTTGCAGTTTCTCTGCTATCTTGGCATCACGGAATGGTTGGGGTTGGAAGGGACCTTAAAGCCCATCTCATTCCACCCCCTGCCATGGGCAGGGACACCTTCCACTATCCCAGGTTGCTCCAAGCCCCATCCAACCTGGCCTTGGACACTTCTAGCACGGGGCAGCCACAGCTTCTCTGGGAACCTTATCTCATGCCAGAGTATCTAGATGGTGGCAAAATTATCACACCAATACTGGCAAAAAGACCAGCATCTTTACAATAACCTAACAAGAGAACAATAAACAAACAAGGATTTAATCTGCTTAGTGTATGGTTGTGACACTAAAATGATTTTTCTAGAACTCACTTTTAATGATGGGGGCGGGGGGGGGAAGGTAAGATGGGTTTCTCCCTCATCCTGGACTCTGCATATTACACATCAAGATATTTTTAACATTAAAGGAAAGTCTTTCTGTGGGTGAGCTACTTCTGGGGCACTATAAAACCTCACATTGTTCCCCAGCTGACACGTCCCAGTGTGAACAAGGACAGGATCCTGCCGGGAGCCCAAATCCCAGCTGCCCAGGCAGCAACCTGGACCTGCTTCAAAGATGCTTTGTTACCTTTCTGAAGTAAGTTCTGAAGGGGGTTTTGAAGCAGCCCCGCTACAGAAGTCAGGGGAGCACCTGCAGACACAGTGCCGTGAGGGGATCCCCTTCCTTTGAGATAGGGAATTAACACCAGCGTGGAATTCACACTGCCAGACCAACTGGAATAACCCTCCTTCCTCTCACAGACAGGGATTTATCTCTGATTGCAAAACCATGGAACAATATTAGTCCAGAGGCTCGTACAAACCATTTATTCCCACATACATCAACATTTTTTTTTTCCAAATGAATGTGGAAATGAGAATGGATAATTAGATCTAGGAAGGAGAAAAAGCAGCAGGGAGCTGAAGTCTCCCACTTAATCCTCTGCAATGGAAGGGACCTCATTCCTTTCCAGCTCCTGCCACAGGCAGGGACACCTTCCACTATCCCAGGTTGCTCCAAGCCCTGTCCAACCTGGCCTGGAACACTTCCAGGGATGGCACAGCCACAGCTTCTCTAGGAAATCTGTACCAGGGCCTCACCACCCTCTGATTAAAAAAAAAGAATTAAGGAAAGCAACGTTGCTCAATAAACTTAATTTATTCCTTTTCCTCCCCCAGGCCAAAGATGCAGCAATATTCAAAAGCCAGAGGCAGAGCAGGCAGCATTATCAAACACATTATTGTACTCCTGAGCAGGATGTGGGTTGTGGGGGCTTTGTCTTGTTGTACTTCTACAAGTACCTCAGAAATTCAGAAGCACCAATTATGGGTGATACATTTTTGAAAAGAGAAAATGTTTCCCTTCCTCAAATTAATCCTTAATTTATACAGAAAAGAAGATAGAAATAATTTTCATTGCAGATGTCTGAACTTGGTTCTGTTCAACCAAATCCACTCCTAAAAACATTTCATGAAAATGCTGTAAATATTTCTGTTTCATACTTGAAATGCTCTGCAGGACAGAGGATTTTTAGAACTTTCTCACCGTTTCACACCAGAGAAAAACAACTAACAAGGGTCAAACCTCTCCTTGGTTCGTGGTGAAGAGAAAAACATTTTGGTTTCCTACAAGCACACCGCAGTGATTTTATCTTAAATAGAAATGCAGCATAAAAGCTCATCGACCACTCAAGTTCATTCAACTTTACCATGACCAGGGCAGGAGAATCTTTTAAACAAAATATCCCAGGACACAATCAAGCAATTTTTTTTTCCTTAAGCTGTTTTTCAACACCATTATTTCAATCATGCCTGAGACTTGGAACACCACCCAACAATCCCACACACAACTTGTTTTTCCAGAGCAATACTTGGTATTACTTCTCCTTTCTACCCTCAGAACAATCTGCAGCAGACTCCTAAATACAAGAATGATAAAAACCAAGCACAACAACCACAGGATGGTTTGGGTTGGAAGGACCTTACAGCTCATCCAGTTCCACCCCCTGCCATGGGCAGGGACACCTTCCACCAGGCCAGGTTGCTCCGAGCTCTGTCCAACCCGGTCCTGAACACTTCCAGGGATGGGGCAGCCACAGATTCCCTGGGAAACCCATACCAGGGCCTCACCACTCTTACAGCCAAGAATTTGTTCCCAATATCCCACCTAACCCTGCCCTCTGGCAATTGGAAGCCATTCCCCCTTGTCCTGTCCTTGTCCAAAGTCCCTCTCCAGCTCTCTGGGAGATCCTTTAGGCACTGGAAGGGGCTCTGACATCTCCCTAGAGCCTTCTCTTTTCCAGGCTGACCACCCCAAGCTCTCCCAGCCTGAATTCCATTCCCACCCCGCAAATCAAATGATAACATGGGCGGGAACATTAAGCGGCACCTGAGTGAGCAGAGGGTCTCAAGTGAAAAGTCCCTGTGTGACCACTGTGTCCACAGCCAGTGCTGTTGCTTGCACAAGGTCACAAATTCTTCTCCTCGGCCCATTGTACTCACAACCAGCTTGAGCTTTCCAGCACAAGGCAGGAATTCCCACAGCTCAAACACTGGGAGAACCATTTGACCAAGAGCTGCCCATCTCACATCACACCCACTTCTCACCAGCCCTGCCCTCCGGGGATCCCTGGCTCATTGTTTTTCCAAAAGCACTGAGGTGAGCTACTGAAAATACTCAAAATGGAGTTCAAACAGTAGGAATTCCCTAAATCCTCTCATTTCCTTGGCGGGAAAATAGTCAGAACAGACTCAGTACCATGAGGTTCCCCGAGCTCTCAACCAGCATCAGCCTTTGGCCTGAAATATCTCAAAAAGAAACACCAAACTTAACAAGCAAGAAAATCAATACCAAAACAAAGGAAAAGAAGATTCAAACCCATCCCACACACAATACTGGCCAAGGATCCACTGGTGACTCCTCTTGTGCAGAGCCACAAAATCCAACCCGGCTCATGACCAAAATGGGCAGTAAAACCTGTAAGTTGACCTGTGTTACACAGTGATTTAAAAATGAGAACTTCTCTGAGGGTTAGGAAAATAGAACCTCCCTTACCTGATGGACACGTTTAGGAGCACACAGAGGGGAGAGGTGTTTCTCAGAATCTGAAGCCAAACGCTTGTACCTGGTAAACAACCATCTCTTCCCTTTTTTTCCCAGTGCAACAACTCTCACTCCTTAAAAGTTTCCTTCCCCAGATATGCATTTAAGTCCACAAAAATCTAGGTTAGGTCACAGCCCATTTTTTTTCTCCCCCTCCCAATCTACTGAAGTTGTTTTGAATAAACTTCGTTTACATCTTTCCAACTGGCATGACCAGAAGTGCTTAGATCTTCTGCGAGATCTCTTCCTTAATAGAAAAGCGCCTGAGGGCATTTTGGAAGGCAACAGAGAAGGGAAAGTTGGGGGGTTTGGAAGATTTGAGCTGCTACCTGCACAGTAGATAATGCTTTATATATCCTATAATCCCTGGTATAAATATCTCTTTGCATCTGCAAACAAAACACTTCTGAGAGAAGGGGGTAACACAAAAGCCAGCAGCAGATTGTTTTCTTCAGAACTCCACATACTGGGAGCAAAACTTTGGTTTCCATCACTTGAAGAGCTGCAGCTGTGAGCCTTAAGACCTCTCCCAGCTTTGGTGAGCAGCCTGGACAAACACCAGGAGGACAGGCCCCAAGAGATGCCGTGGCAGGATCATTAGAAGAGGGAGCACAGCAAATAGCCCAGAGCCCGGCGTGACACACTTTGATCAGCCTGGCCTTGGCTCCTTGTTCCACATGAGATTTCTCCCTAATGAGAGCAGCAGCTCAAAAACCTCCTTGGCTTCCCAGTGCTCCTTCTGGGCTGGGAAAGGGCTCGTTAAGATGCTGCTTTGTTCTCCTGTTCTCTCCTTTCTAAGGCAAACCAAGCAGCTCCCACCAGCCTGGGCTCTCCTCAGCTGTTTAAGACTCCCAAGGCTGCTGTGCTCCATTCCCAAATCCCACTCTCCCAGCCTGGGAAAGTTAGAGGTGTGCAAGTCCTAACAGACTTCACTCCAGCATTTTGCATTTGCATTCTGCTCTCCCACTTGGAAGACAGAGCTGCAAAGCATTCTCCTGCATCCCCAGAATAGGAACAAGGTTTAATACGAAGTTTTTCCTTACCAGAGCTGGGCATGTGGTTCACTCGAGGTGGATTCAACAGCTCCACTGGCTGGTCTCTGCCAGAAAGCCCATCTGGAAAGAGGAAAGAAAATAAAATCACATCAACACTTTGGGTAGCTAAGCTATTTTTAGCCATTCCAAGCAGAAAAAGAAAAAAAATCAGTAACCAATTATCGATGCAGAGCAGAAACACAAGCAGCACAAATCAATGGAAATGAGAACATTCCCAGGACAGCTAAAGCAGAAAATAAAAGAGACTGTATCCTGAATTACGGTCAGGTTTTCCCAGCCCTTAAATCCACAACTTGTACTGATCCCAATCTGAGGAAGTAGGCATGTCAGCTTAAAAATCTTACCAGAGAACAACTAAATTGCAATTCCTTCCTTGCTCGGAGAACTGAGTTAAGACAGAGATGCAGCCCCACGGAGCAAAGTTGAGGAATGGCTGGAATATGCCAGGGAGATGTTAAGGAAAACTGACAAATCACTGCAGGAGATTAAAATGCAGAGACATGCATAACAAGCCTCATTTTGCATAAATTTGGATTTCAGAAAGGCATTAAAAACATACTTTGTAAATGAGATGCACAAATCCATCTTGCTGAAGCAGTTCCCTATTTAAAATATTTCCAAGATTGTATCTTGCATCCAGGTAGAGTTAAACAGAACAACCAGTGCTGGAGACTGCCACACCTGACTTTCCAGTTACCCACTCCTCTCCCAGCTGCCCCCAACACAGAAAGTTGAAGCAAAAAATGCTAAATTATGTTTTCAGTGTTTAGATACGGAAAATTTATCTCACATCTATTTGTTCCACCTTTGTCAGTCTGTCTCACTTTTCCCCTCTAACCCCAGTGCTGCAGCTCTGATAGGATCAAGCCAAACCCTGTCTGGAGACATCAAAGAAGCCACCCCATCTCTCTCAGGCAAAGGACAGTGTTAGAAAAATGTTAAGATTTGTTTTCTTCTCCCTGTCTTCTCCCTTTTCATGGAGTGAAAGCACAGCTGGGACTTCTCCATGTCTTGCCTGGGCTCACCTCCAGTGACCAGACCCAGACTGAAGGGGTAGAGCAAAAATCACTATTTTAAATATAACTGAGGCATCAGGTGCTCCAGATTCACTGGAGAGAACAACCATGGAAAACTCCCAGTTTTCCTGGGGAGAGAAGTCTTTTCAGCTTCTTTGCTGGGTGATTTCAAATGAAGATGTGGCTTCAGAGATGGACCCATGGACAAAACAGAGCTTTGTACCAGCACCCAGGTGCTCTGAGAGACAAATCCAGGTCAATTTGAGGGATTTTTAAGACTTGTTTAATTCTAAGAAATAAACTATCTACATTTCCCCACTTATTAAAAAAAAAAAAAAAAGACCACAAACCAAGGCTTTGCAATCTTTGCTTCAAAATGAGCATTGGATTAACCACAGAAGAACATTGAAGAACATCTTTTAAAGCACTGACACCTGAAACACTTAAAGCAAAACCAAGCTATGCAAGACCAAGGTCTTGTCTTTGCTTTTTTGAGTGATTAAAAAATAAATCTATAAATCTCTGTTTGAAGGGAAAAAACCAAACCAACAAGGAGATAATTTATCAGATGTTTGTATAAAGCATCTCTTCTCCAAAGCTACTGGAATAGATAAAAGAAGGTTAAAATGTCCCTCTATTCTGTCCTTGTTAGACTCCACTTGAGTGCTCAATCCACAGGTCTGGATTCCTCAGCTCAAGAAGGGTGTGGAACTGCTGCAGCAGTGCAAAGAGGTCAAGCCATGCAATCAGGGTTTGACTCTTCTTAAAAGCCACAAACCCTGGTTTGAATACTGAGACAACCCAGATTACCTACAAAATATTCCTGAGCTCTCTACCAGCCAAATTTGTCCTAAGATACTACAATTAATTGGCAAGAAAACATCCTCTCAAATTGGTTCTGTATGAATCAGTCTAATGATTTCCCCAAAACTCTGCAACAAAGTGCTCTGTCCATCGAGCCTGGAGGGAAGCAGACACCAGCCTGTCTGATTCATGGCTTGAGTTAGGGAACATTTAGTGTAGCTGAATTTCCAGATGGGTATTTCTACTCATTAATTAACAAGATGAAGTCATAATTCATTGATGGAAACTTGAACACTTTATTTTTATCTTAATCTGTTCTGAAGAGTTGTTTTAAGTTATTCAAAAAATGTAAGCCAGGTTTAGAAGTAGCTGAGTTTGTAGGATTTAAAGATGTTGAAAATAGCAAAACAAAGGCAAAATGGTTACAGTTCACTCCAGAATAAACCAGGAACACGACAGATAAAAACCCTCAGAAAAGATGAAGCAGCAAAATGAAAAACTTCACAGAATCAGAGAATCACCAAGGTTGGAAAAGACCTCTAAGATCATCTCTAAGATCATCAAGTCCATCCAGGGCAAACCAGATGAAGAGAGAAAAATACAACTTCACTACTTTCAAAAAACAAAAAATGAAGAAAAATAAAAGGTTGAAACATTCAATGAGGTCTTAAAGAAAACTGCAAGCAACCTAACTATAATTAACTCCGATGAGCTTAAAAATGCAGGGCAGAACTGGGAACGAAGAGGTTATTTAAATAATTTTCCATGTATTCAGATCTTTCAACCTGATGCAAATCATCCTGGCCTACCTGAATTCCTGGAGTGAAGAGATGAACAACTAACAATTATCTTTAAAGGACACCCAGAGTAGAGGAAAAGTTCTACAGAGATGCAGAAGTAAAACTTCAGGAGAGCCAGGGAGAAAGGCAGGGGCAAGAGGTAGAGAAAAATCAGCATTACTGACTTGGATATATCCCTCTGGAGCCTGAAATGCAGAATTGAAGTTGAAAACCAGATTGGATGTGAGATGTAGTGACAAAAGAGTAAACCCTTCCACCTTGATAATGATAGACAAAAGTACAACTACAAATGAGAAATACCTGGCAAAAAAAGGCTAGAAGAAGGGAAAGCCAAAGGACTTTCCCAAACCAAGTGTGTCCCACTGTTCAGTGATGATGCAGAGGATCCAAGTTCACTCCCTGCAGTATGAACCGGGCCACATGCAAGGTCATCACTCAGGGATGTGGCAGCTTTGGTGGCCAAAGTGCTGCCACAGCTTTAGGTCCAACACCTGAAGATGAATTGTGAGCAATCAAGGAGAAATCTCTGAGAGCAGATTTTTTTAAAATGAGACAGAGGGGCTGCAGAACTCAGTTCTTCCATCATCAGCCAGTTCTCTGTTGAGGTAAGACAATGGAGTGGTCCCGAGGCTTTTTCAGGATGAGCAATTTTCTGCTAACACAGTGAGTTTGAGATCACTCAACCAATTGCTGTCTTCTTTGCTGACAAATCTCCTGGACAGCACCCCACTGCACAACAGCAACCAGGTACTCTGGAGAAGCCAGGGAATTTACTCAGAGGGTGCTGAGGCCCCGGCACAGGTTGCCCAGAGAAGGTGCCCCATCTCTGGAAGTGTTCCAGGCCAGGCTGGATGAGGCTTGGAGCAAACTGCTCTAGGGGAGGCGTCCCTGCCCATAGCAGCGGGGTGAGATGAGATGGGCTTTAAGGTCCCTCCCAACCCAAACCATTCTGGGATTTTGTGATTGCTGCCTTCCCCTTCCCACGGCTCCTTCCCCCTGCGGAAGGCTGCCCAGTGCTATACAAGCCGGCACAAGCCTCATCCCCTGCAATCCGGCTGTTTACAGAGAGGTCCATGCTGTACAAAATGAGAGCTCCTCACTGCTCCTGGCACTGCTCAGGAGCTATGTGCTGTCTCCATTACACGTGTAAGCCCACAGCAATTTCATGGATCTCTTCCAGGCACAAGAACATGGGGTTTTTTTTCCCCTGCTATCAGTGTCCACGTGCCACAGTCACACTATAAAAAGCACCTTGCATTTTGTACCCGGGCTGGGGGGAAAATGTGCAAACAGGATTTCTTTACCTTGCTTTCTGGCAAGATTTGGGGAGGGTCCGTGGGTGGCTCCGGGCAAACATTTTGCTGAATTTAAAAACCAGATCATGCACTAACCTTGGAGCCTTGGGACACCAGGCAGCTAAAACAGGCTGGCTGAGGAATAAAAGTCTCCACCCCTGACCGTTAAGCACAGTCCACTG
The DNA here is from genome assembly GCA_013398175.1 of Climacteris rufus. NCBI lineage: Eukaryota > Metazoa > Chordata > Aves > Passeriformes > Climacteridae > Climacteris > Climacteris rufus. Next base: position 337,292 of record VZRZ01007628.1, read on the forward strand.
GAACAGCCTGACTTGCATATCAAGCGTGTGTGACAAGTTACAATATTAGTAATGAGAACGCTAATTATCATGGACGTATTATTTATTTGTCTGCTCACTCGAAATTTACAGAGGGGAGGAAAAAAAAAAACAAACCTTCAACATTTACAAGAAAGCAATTAGGGCAGCAAATGGATTATTTCTCTTTAAACCTATGAGAAAATGCTCAGTGCATATTTCCTCTCTAATTTGTCTGCACTCAAGGATCTATTTTTGGAAGTCTCCCTAGACTGTATTGTAGCACCACATGTACTGTAATGGCATTTTAATTAGCCCAGAGAGCTGGAAGATGCACTCTGCATCCGAAAGAGAAGCAGCCTAACAAAATGAGAGCATCCTTCTCTTCCCTTCTTGGAGATTTACAGCAGCTATCAAGCCGAAATACCAATTATGGTTTCAACTGGAACCGACTGAGCCTGCTATAAAAACCCAGCGCGTCGCCCCAGCCTATGGAACTCCACGAAAACAAACCGAGCATTTAAGCACTATTTACTCATACTTTAAAGGTGGATGGTAAAAATAAAATGCTGCAGCTACGCACAGGCAGAACGGGGATAGGAGGAGAGGAGACAAGTGAAAGGGAGATGGATCTGTTAGAGCTGGGCTCTAAATGTGTTCGGTTTCGGCCTGTGGGTGTTATCAAAACACCCATCCAGACGAAAGTTATTCCAATCCTGTTCATATGGGTTGTTTGGGGAATTTTGTAATTATTAGGATTATTACAACTACATCTAATATTAAAATGAGTCACCTTGCCTTGGCAGGGAGTGACATCATGCATAACCATCATCAGGATGGTCCTGCATATATATTTAATATGCCATCATTCTGACTTCTGCTTTGGATGCAGTGGAAACTAGGTCAGGCTGGTGGCTAACTCAGTTATGGAAGAGGCTGGCACATCTGGAATCACCTCCCTCATGCCCTTGACAATCACGATTGCTCCAGAGACATTCCAGAGTCCAGATGTCAGGTGGGGGCTTCCAACAAAGCCAGAAGCACACCCCAGCACTCAGCACCTCACAAGAGAGAACAAGGATGGATTTAAAGTTCTCTTTTGCATTAAAATCCACACAAACATTTCACAGGAATCTGAAGATACTCAGGCACAATGATACAAGAGCTTGGTGCTGCTCTCCTACCCCAAACCTCGCAAAGATAAATCCAACAGGTCACAGTTTGGTAAAAATCAAGGTAAAAGCACAAAATCAAAAATCACAAAGTTCAAGGCCAGGTTGGATGGAGCTCTGAGCAACCTGATCTAGTGAGTGGCATCCCTGGCCATGGCAGGGCAGTGAAACTGGATGGTTTTTAAGGTCCCTTCCAACCCAAACCCTCTAGGGATTCTAATGCTCAGCAGCTGTTAACACAAAAAGAATCATTTAATGTATTACCAGAAGGTTATCGTAGAAACCAAAATACCTAAGAAGCATTAAAACAGGAAACTGTGGTCCTCAAGGTGTTGACAGACTAACATTCAAATGACAAGACACTGCTTTTCAAATGCCAAACCCTGGAAGCATTGTGTTCCACTTCCTATGCCATTATTTTCCTTAATTCTTTGCAGTGGGAGGATAAAGCAACTCCTACTAAACATGACAATCTTCAGCCTCTTCAGCAGACTCTGATGACTTCATCCACACAAAACTGAAAAGATGTGTCATTTTGGAAATCCACAGGAATAAAATAATCTTTTCCATTTAAATGCAAGTGATCTGAGGTTTGGAGTAACCCATCCACTCGATCAGAGAGATAATGCTCACTGCACGTGCTCTGACACAATTACAGCAAGGAGGAAGAGCTGCCCATTCCAGGAGATTTGCTTCCCCCACTGGGAAAAGAAAGCCATAACACCCACTGCCCACCAACAAAGAATCCAGGGAAGGACAAATAAAATACATAAAGGAAGAGAATGTATCCTACATTTTTGATGTCTACTTTTCCTTTCAAGCCAAAAAACCCCTTCCATATTTAATTCTGGTTTTCATTCCATTTTTCTACCACCAATTTCAAAATCAGCTCCTTTGACACATAGGAACTAACTACGGAAAGCCAGTTCCAATTATGGCCAAGCTCAAGCACACACCTGCAATAGAAGAAGTGTTCTGGTCACCTGTGGCACCTCAGACACTGAGAGACAGCCCGGGAAAGATGGAAACCCAAGCAATCCACCCGCTCCCATCCAACACCAAACACCCACCTGCCAAACACAGCCTCCCACAAAGGTGTAGAGAGCTATGGAACACCGGGGTCCTGACCATTCCCGAATGTGCTCCGACTCCTGCCGCAGGAGCTGGCTCAGGTTCCGTGGAGCTCCAACACGTCCCGCGGGCGCTCTGCTCCCGGTCACTCTGAGCGCCGCGGTTTGACCTCTCCAGTTTCAGGCAGGAAAGGCTCAGATCTGATTTCCCCCTCGCAGGCACCGCCCACTGAGTGACATTCCCAGGCACGGAGCTGTGTCCCAGACTGGGCTCTATTTCAGGCTGAGCTCACCCCACCACGTCCCACAGTCTCTCTTTATGGACAGTGGCTGAAGGTCTCTGGTGGTGGCCATCCAAACCCTCCTCCTGCACAGTGCTACAGCAAACCACAACACACAGCTCAGGGCTTCCATTACCACCATTCCCAGTCTCCCTAGGGTGCTGGGAGACTCAGGATGGAATCTGTAGGATCCACTATGTCCTGATATTAAATCCATCTCAAGTGAGATGCTGCATGCAGAACCAACACGGCACCTGGCACAGCACTTCCTCATTATCCCAGCGTTATCCAGTAGAGAGTCAACCAGGATCTACACCAGGCAAAAGGAAAAATGTTTCAGTCTGCCTGTTCCTGATACAATTTCTTGATCACAAGCTGAAGCCCCTCTGCTCTGGAGACAGGCTGGGAAAGTTCAGGGTGTTCAGTCTGGAGGTTCCAGGGAGACCTTAGAGCCCCTTCTAGTGCCTAAAGGCACAGGAGAGCTGGAGAGGGAGCTGGGACAAGGGCCTGGAGTGACAGGACAAGGGGGAATGGCTTCTCACTGCCAGAGAGCAGGGTTAGATGGGATACTGGGAAGAAATTGTTCCCTGAGAGGGAGGTGAGGGAAGCTGTGGCTGCCCCATCCCTGGAAGTGTTCAAGGCCAGGTTGGAAAGGGCTTGGAAGGTGTCTCTGCCCATGGCAGGAGGTGGAATGGGACAGTCTTTAAGGTCCCTCCCAACCCAAGCCACTCTGGGATTCTGTGATTCCATAATACCTGCTGTTATCTGCAAGCTTTAGATTGTCTGTATATATCATCTTCATGTCAATTATGTACAGATTTCTAAAATTTGGACTTCAGATATTTTTAAATCCTGGATAAAAAAAAAAAAACAGACTACCATTTCAAAGCATCTAAAAGTAGATTCCACTTTCACAGACTTGGTGGAACAGCAATTTCCCCACTTGCAACGAAGGAGCCGAGACTCCGCTGTTCATGACTATAAATATATTCATAGATATTTTCCCTGGCACAAAGCACTTCAATTTTAAAGGCAAGAGATTCATCAACTCTTCTGGAGAGCTTCATCCTTTTACTGCTTTGATTCTGTCAGTGAGCACACGCTCCTGGCAGGAGTGGAGGAGGGCACAATCTGCCACCATCTGCAGGGTGCAATCCATCTGAAAAGGTGACTGTCCTCAAGAAATTAGCATAGTCCAAGCATTTAACTTCACTCTGGAATATTATGTTCAACCAACAGGCTCTTTCCAGAGCCATTCTGCAAAATGTTCCTGTTCTCTGCATGGTGCTGGAGGAGGGTTTTTTTTAAGTTTTAATGTAGCCTTTTAACAAAAGTGGATAAAATTTTCCATTCTTCTTGGGAGGTGAACAAGGTAAATGCAGTATTCCTCAACACCAGTTAAATATTTCTACAGGAGATCAGTGTTATCAAACTGAGGTGTTTAATCTGCTGAGACAGATCCCATGAACTTCAGCACACTAAAAGAAGCCAACTCCCCAAGACTCCCTTGGCATTCAGCAGGAGAGGTGCTGCTGGCACCCAGCCATTTCCCAATCACCCACTATTCAGAACACATGAATTCCCATTGGAGAGCTACAAATTCACAGATATAATGCCCCTTTAATCCAAACTAATATTCCAGGAGGTTTTTCAAAACTGATTGCTGATACAAGAATGAAGCAGGGAGAGGGGAAAAAAAGGGAAGCACCTTGAAATTATCTGCAATTGTCAGCAGTGGGAGAGAGGCGAAGCACATTTTCAAGGCAGGAGAGAAGGTTCAATAACCTGCTTAATTTTCCCTTCTCTCTGGATGAATAAACTGTCAGGAAGAAATCCAGCTGAAAGATAGCCTGGCTCTTCTACAGCTTCAAATGAGGCTCCAGCTCCTGCCCACACACTCGCAGGACATGATGTTCAAGCTAATGAGATGCCACGGGAAGAAAAGGCTCTCCTCCTTTCAAGAGGGAACAAACTGTATGTGATGGGAACCGAACAGCATGGATTTCCTTCCTTACCCCTGTGCTTGGCTAGCAGGCGTGCTCAATAAGGCTCATCCACAAAAGTGATGATTCTGGGGAGGGTCAGGTTGGATATCAGGAAAAGGTTCTTCCCCCAGAGGGTGGTGGGGCACTGGACAGGCTCCCCAGGGCATGGTCACAGTCCCAAGGCTGCCAGAGCTCCAGGAGTGTTTGGACAATGCTCTCAGGCACAGGGTGGGATTGCTGAGGTGTCTGTGCAGGGCCAGCAGCCAGACTCAATGATCTTTGTGGGTCCCATCCAAGTCAGTAGATTTCGTAATTTTATGAACTATTTCCTATGCAGGCTGCATCCAAAGGTTCGGATCCTTTCCACTGCAGAAAAGGGAAGTGATGATCATTACTCAGCAACCCATTACACTGATGCTAACCCAAGGAAAATTCCTGGATCAAGCAGAGGGCAAGGAGAAAACAGGCAAAGGAAAGTGATGCTAGGAGCCCTCCCAGGACACTGCTGGCAATGGAATCATCCAGGATTTCACAACTAAGCAGATGCCTCCTCACCTTAGAAGCTGCAGCTCCTTGAGCAATTGGCAGAATTGGAAAGAGCAGAGGAAGAAAGGGGGAATTTTTCATTGAGGAAAATAAATATGGAGATGTGGAAATAGGATGGTTAGCAAACAGATCAGGCCTTGTGTTTGATGAAGCTGTGGGTCCCAGGTGGCTGTCAGACTCCAGGGCTTCCAGCTCCAACCTTTCCCATTGCCCCATCAAGCCTTCCTGCTAAACCTACCATCTCCCAGGATAGAAAATTCATCCTCACATGCCGTACCACATCCAAGCCTGCTCCTATAACAGCATTAAATCTGTGGCTCACCAGTGAAAAATCCTTTTGGTCAAGCATTTTAAGGATCACAGACAAGCTGACTGTGCTTTTGAGCAGCCTGAACTGCAAGCCACCTTACACCCACTGAAGACAGCAATGCCATATTGGAATGTCACCCTCACTCTCATAAAGGGAGGATGACAAGTTTTCTCCTTGCTTTGTTCAGCTTTCTAGCAGGTACATGTAAAAATTGAAGAAGCTGGTGTACAAAGTTTGGATTGAAAATTACTGACATCCAGAAATCAAAATCCTTTCCCAACACGCTAATTCAGGGTGCTCAAAACAAAACTGGAGATAGTGCCCAGCAAAGGGCAAGTGCTTAATCAAAATCATCAGTTCAACCATCCTGGCAGTACACAAATAAACTGCAATTAAACCAATCATGCCATTAAAATGAGTTGTGTCCAGAGGGACCATATTCAAAATTTCACCATTGGTTCTTCACTCTCAAAAGAAACAAAGGCCTCAAAACTGCCAAGGACCAAAGGTTATTTTTAGCTAAAGAGAAAAATGTGGAGTCATTCATCAAAAAGATTGCTTTACTTTAAAATACTCAAACTAAATATTGCTGTGGGAATTACTGCCCTTATATTAAAGCCACAAAGAAGATGGACACTTCATACAGAAATCTCTGATTTGACACTACCAAGTCCAGCTAGACAGGTAGGACTGACCCAAAGGACAGCTCCCAGCACCTACCCTCAGCACCTCCTTTGGCTCATCCTGATGATGGAAAGTAATGGAAAGGTCCAACAGATGAAAATCTCACCAATGTCACCAGAAAGGTTCAATCCACAAGTTCCTTACACTCAAAATTTCCCTTTATTCCTGTTCCATGGCATGTAAGGGGTTAACACAAGCTGAAATGTTCATGCAACGCATAATGGGTTTTCCCTACCACAATGGATCATTATTCCATGGCTATCTAATATAGTAATAGTAGATAATACCAGTAATATGGATTTGCTTTAGTAAAAGCATTTTAAATTGCATTAAACACAGTAACATGAGAATGGCACATTTTGAAACGGATATTTCTAATTCCTGGTGTGTAGAGCAACAACTCCTGTTTCCAAGCAAAGGAGCAGTAAGTCCATCTCACCATGAGGCCAATCCAAAATCACAGAATCATAGAAAAGGTTGGAAAGGTCCTCCAAGGTCATTGAGTCCAACCATCAATCCAGCATCACCACTAAACCATGTCCTCAACTGCTGCATCCCACGTGCCTTTTGAACACTTCCAGGAATGGTGCCCTGGGCAGCCCATTCCAATGCCTGACCACCATTTCAGGGAAGACATTTTCCCCAATATCCAAACTAAACCTCTCCTAGCACACCTTGAGGCTGTTCCCTCTCATCCTGTCCCTGTTCCCTGGGAGCAGAGCCCGATGCCCCTGTCTGGCCCCTCCTGGCAGGAGCTGTGCAGAGCCAGCAGGGCCCCCTGAGCCTCCCCTTCTCCAGGCTGAGCCCCCCCAGCTCCCTCAGCTGCTCCAGCCCCTTCCCCAGCTCCGTTCCCTTCCCTGGACACACTCCAGCCCCTCAGTGTCTGTCTTGTTGTGAGGGGCCAAAACTGAACCTACTGGATCCAAGGTGTGGCCTCAACGCTGGGTTTTGTGTATGTTCATAAAAATAATCAAAATAATGTGACAAAGAGGAAAAAAGAAATAAAAAAGCACATTAATATTGTCCCTTCCCTTAGGGGAGAGGAGCTTTTACCCACAAGGTGCAGCCTCACAGAGGAACTAAACAGCATCAAACCACCCCATGGGCTGCACCTCCATAAATGCTGTGGCTGTAGTTCCAGGTTTGTCTGGAGACAGCATTCACACTGAATAAGGAACCTCAGGAGCTGCAACACCTAGGGGACCTCTGAGTCCCCAAGGATTTCTCTGAGTGAACAATCAGCATGATGAAATACTTTTTGTGTGTTACAAAAGGAAACAAATGTCCTAAAAAGTATTCTGCAGAGGTCTCGCGATGTGGAGGTGGTTTGGGTTGGAGTTAGGAGCTTGTCTTTAAAGGGTATTTTTGTTTAAGGCATAACAGGTTTGAACTCCCTTCTCTTTAAATGAATATAAAAGCAATGACCTTTTCTTCATAATGCCTTTCTAAATCCATATTGTATATGAAGGTCAGGAAATAGAAGGGTTGTTACACAGAAGACTACATTATCCCATCCCTGGAAGTGTTCAAGGCCAGGGTGGATGGGGCTTGGAGCAACCTGGAGAAGTGGAAGGTTCCCTGTCTGTGGTACAAGATGGACTTAAAGGCCCCTTCCAACCCAAACCATTCTGCTACTCTGTGATTATCACACCAATTAACATGCTTATATAAACATATCTATAAGTATTGATTATATGCATGAATATATATAATTATTGTCCTAATACAATAATAAACCCCATTAACTTACATGACCAGCAAGCAACAGCATGCTCAGAAAACACCCCACATACTAAAAAAACAGGGAGAAAAATTAAAAATGGTGTAAAGGGGACCTGAATTTATCTGGGGGTGTTTTCAGCTGGACATGCCTTTCTGTGAGCTTTAACCTCCTCCCTTCCAAGCTGGGAATGAGCGACTAGAAACTGGCAGCTTTTTTAGATGGTGCCTTCCTTGTTTCCCTACAAAACTGCCTTTCCTGCTTACTGGTGACACTGATGGCCAGCAACAACCACCTTTCCCTGCACCATATTTTGTGCACTGAACAGCCTGCAGAAAAAAGTGCCAAGGTGAGCTCCACATCCAGGTGAATAGCCCTGACACAGCCCATGTAGGAAGTGAAACTGAGGCAGGGCAATTGGGGCACAGGGGGTTTGCTCTCCCATCACTTTTGGAGAGCACATCCATCCCTCTGCCTGGCTCAGAAACAGCCACACGGGACCCACTCCATGGTCCAGCGTCTGGAAGGAACCAGGCAGCTCTTGCTGGTCACAGCAGCATCTTTCACTCTTACTTTCTAGCTTGGGTCCTTCCCTGAAATTATTTAAATACCTTCAGTGCGAGATCTTCTCCTCGTGCCAAGTCACTCCAAGCCATTAGCAGGAGGGTGGGAACTCAGGATGAGGAAGCTGGCAGTGGATAAGCAGTGCTGGTGAGGCAAGGGAAGACAAGCCTGCTGGTGTTTCCCACTCTGCAAGGCATGCATCACTAACAGAACATCCATTTCATCAGTTCCTCATTCCCTAGAACTTGTTTATATTATCCCGAACATCTTATCCTACCTGGATGTTATTTTAAATAAAAAACCACCACGACAACAAATGTGCTAAATGGCAAATACCTCCTCATCTTTGGCTGCATCCTCCAGTGTTTTACACCAACAGCTATTTTTGGGTTCCTTTCCTCCAGCCACTGATGGAGAATCCATCCCCGTCCATGGAATCACACACTGCAGTGCTGCCTTTTGCTGGCCGGAGGCAGCGCTGCGCTGACATTCCCATCAAACCAGCAGTGTCAATCAATGGCCTCCCATAAAAATCAATCCTGGCCCACATTTCAACCCCCCCCCCCCAACATCCAGCCAGCAGGAATTGTTCATCCTTTGTACACCACAAGCAAAGGAGCAGCTGAAAACACTTGACATTTGTCAATCCAGATGAGATTCCCTCGGCACTGGGTGCGGGCGTTCACTCCTTGAATTGGAAATGCATCAAGGCAAAGCTGATCTCAACAGTACTGCAGTTCTGTACAAGGACTCATCCAAACCAAAGCCTTCCACAGAACCAAAGAACATCCTGAAAGGAACCCACAGGGATCATACAGTCCAACCCCTGGCCCTGCACAGACACCCCAACAATCCCACCCTGTGCCTGAGAGCGTTGTCCAAACGCTCCTTGGGCTCTGGCAGCCTTGGGACTGTGACCATTCCCTGGGTAGAGTGTTCAGTGCCCCACCACCCTCTGGGGGAAGAACCTTTTCCTGATATCCAGCCTAACCCTGTGGTTTGGTCCCTCTCAGCTGTATCAGAGCAGAAGTCACTGAGCAACACAAATAAATCCTCGTTGTTTTGCCTCAAACTCCTCCTGGATACCCAAGGCATGTCCTTGGACAGGTTTTTTTGAACATACTGTTCTTGAGCCGTGGTTTGAAATTCAGAGGTGCCCCTGCATCGCTGTCATCCTGTACTCTTGTCTCTAGCATACATAAGGTTTGACCTTTTCAGATTTACATTTACAGCGCTCACAATCCTTGTGAGCTTTGCTACAGACAGAAAAAAAAATGAACTGAGAGGAATTTCTGGAATGGTGACTGGACTGCTGATGTTTCCTAAGGCAAAACACACACTGCTTCTATTCCAGCTTCCTAATGCCCTGGTAAACAAGAGAAAATTGAATGACAAAGGGACCCTAACTAGCTGGAATCTTCCAAAAGATGGAAACCAGACTTCCAGGGCTGCCCACACAAGTGAAGAAGCTTGGGCAGTCGATGTTCAAGGGTAGTAACAAACAATGCTCCAAATGAAGAATGCAGCAGGAAAAAAATGCAGCCCAGCAACTGGATTTCCAGCTGAAGGAAGAAAAGCCAGGCACTTCCAAAAGTGTCCCACCACATATCCAGCCTCACGCTTCTCCTTCTCCTTTGTGCTGCAGATGCCGTACTTGTTTTCCTGGTGTATTTAATTTATGTAGATCCCTTCCATCCAGCTGTCTCAGTACCACACAGAGCCACAGTGTGTTCCCAGGCTGTGGGAACCCCCAGCCTGCAGCAGATCTTCCTCTCCAATGCCAGCCCCAAAAGGGAGGCATGCACGCTTTTCCTAACACATCCATCACTTACAACACACACACAAACCCCAGAACCCCGGGTTTTAATAGGGGCCTGGAGTGACAGGACAACAGGGAATGGCTTCCCACTGCCAAAGGGCAGGGGTAGATGGGGTATTGGGAAGAAATTCTTCCCTGTGAGAGTGGAGAGGCCTTGGCACAGGGTGCCCAGAGAAGCTGTGGCTGCCCCATCCCTGGAAGTGTCCAAGGCCAGGTTGGACAGGGCTGGGAGCAACCTGGGATAGTGGAAAGTGTCCCTACCTATGGCAGGGGGTGGAATGGGATGAGCTTTAAGGTCCCTCCCCACCCAAACCATCCCATGATTACATGATTTGCCAGCACTTCCATCCTATGAGATCATATGAGAGCAGAAATAGGCTCTTGGATAAGGATGATCAGCTCTGGATAACAATGATCCTCCTTAGACATTCATACTCCTGGGCTGGCTAGTCCAGGTATCCCAGCCTTTGGCTTCCTCAGCCCTAAATGCCCTCACTGCTGTAAAACACCCCTTCAAATTAATCCTTTTGATGTATTTCATTTTTAACATGTCAGTCACTGAAAATAAAGGGCATGAAGAGGAAAGGAAAGTCCAAGGAATGGCAACATTCCCCAAGCCACTTTTCCAGACTCCCTACCCCAGATCTGCCACCCTGTGAGTCACTGGCCTCCTACCAAATCATGGAATCATTAAAGTTGGAAAAGACCTCTCTGATCAAGTCCATCCAATCCCCCAGTTCACCACTAAACCACACACCCAAGTGCCACATCCACAGTCTGGAAGAACTTTGAGTCAAAATAAATTTATCTGCCATTTATAATGAATAGGTAAGATCCAAAATATTTTATATTTAATCACTTGTTGATACTTCCAGCACTGTCCCAATGAACAGACAGGGAAGATACCAAGGTGCTCATACAGCACTGTTACAAATCAGAAGCATTTGCCTCTGCTTTTAGCCATTTTTTCCTAAAATACCACTACTATGCACACTCCATCCATCTTGTCCACCATCAATAAAATCTATTGATCAGTGTCAGCCACCAAAATCCAGCAAAAAGGTAAAGAGAGTGATAAGGAATTGAGAGCTCACTGCAAACAAAGCAGCTCACAGGGCAGAGGACACGGAATTACTGTCAGAAGGGAGATGGGCAGCACAAAACCTAGGAAAGGTGAAAGAGACAGGAAAGTAGAACACAGCTGGTTAAAACAACACCTTGCTAGTCCTGCTTGGGGCTAACAGCTCAATTTTAGCATTGCTTGGAAAGCTTCTGTGACAGGGAAACTTTACAGTATCCAGAAGCTTTTGAGCAAAGTAGGCAAAGCAGTGAGCCTCAGCAGAGCTTTGTCCCCCTGGAGGGGTGATGACCCAGGGACCTGTTGGTCCTGCACTCCCCTGCCCTTCCAAAAACCAAGCTTCAGAACAGGGCCTGGGTGTTTTTTTCTGGCAGTTTGGGATATTCTGTGCACACAGTTCTCTCAATCCAAGTGCCATGTCCTGAAAAAACACCCAAGGAAGGAGAAGCAGCACCTTCAAGTCTTTTGAAGGATGGCTGATTTTTTCGCCCCAATAAATTAAAAATTGTAGTGTGCTGAGAATAAATTATCAACAGGCTGCCAAGTTATTTTACTCATTCTTAAATTGTGATTACCACTACAAATTCCATCATCTGTGGCTAACTGGAGCTCCAGAGAGATGTGTGGGATTAGGGATTAGTTCAGACAGTTTGAATTGTTCCCTTCATGCTTTGAAGGAGATGTAGAAGAGAGGGGAGTTTGGGGTGGCTTTTTTGAGTTTATTTTGTGTCCTCCAGCCTGGTCTCTCCTTGATTCACTTCATTTCCACTCAAACAAACCCCAACTGTTCACAGGTAGGATCAATGTCACAGGACATGAGGCTACGACCACACAAGCAGCTGCATGGCCACAACTGCTGGAGCGACCAGCCCTGCATTTTGCCTCAGCTAGCTGGGGAAGAGAAAAGCAAAAAAGCACCCAGATGAGGACACAGAAATGGGGAGTTTCAGAACAGTGCTAAAACCATGTCTCCACGTGCCACATCCACACATCTTTTCACTTCCAGGGATGGTGAGTCCACTACTGCTCTAGTCAGCCAGCTGCAATGCCTGACTGCCCTTTCGGTGAACAAATTCCTCCTAATATCCAAACTAAACCTCCCCTGGCTCAGCTTGGGGCTGTTTCTTCTTGGCCTGTCCCTTGTTCCCTGGGAGCAGAGCCCGATTTCCCCCTGGCTGCCCCCTCCTGTCAGGGAGTGGGGCAGAGCCAGAAGGTTCCCCCTGAGCCTCCTTTTCTCCAGGCTGAGCCCCCCCAGCTCCCTCAGCCACTCATCAGACTTGTGCTCCAGACCCTTCCCCAGCTCCACTCCCTTCTCTGGACACGCTCCAGCCCCCCAGTGTCTTTTTCGTCATGAGGGGCCCAAAGCTGACCCCAGGATTCAAGGTGTGGCCTCAGGCACAGCTTTGGTGGCTCCCAAAGGTGGGGAGCTCCACCAGCTCCTGCCTGGGGCAGCACCTTAGGCCAGATTCCCTAAGCACACATCAAAAACCATGAACAAAACCACCTAAGGCAAAGCTATTTTTACTCTAATGGTGTAGAAACACAAGCCGTGGGTTTTATTCCGCACGTAAAACAATCATCTGTCCTCAGAAGTAGATGTTATGTATAAAAACCATCACAAAGGACTTTGAACGTGCAGTGTACAAACACACAGATCCACGGGGCTCTTGTTTACCCATGGTTTAGGAATCTTCCCTCTAAAGGAGGCACAGCACCAGTGTGGTGCTGGTGTTACAGGGCTGAGCTTTCAGGCGCGTAGCACCAGACAGCAACACAACCTGAGCTAAAACCTCCTCTGCTGCACAGCACAGCCACCTCCAGCTAAGGGCCCTGCACACCAACACCTGAGGCACACAGGGGGCTCAGGGCTCTGGAGTACAAAGCTCATGGATTGTCCAGTGGGATCTACCACCATCCCCTCTGCCACGAGCCCTCACTTCAACAGGGCCCATTCCACAGTATCACAGAGTAGTCTGAGCGGGAAGGGACCTTAAAGCCCATCCCATTCCACCTCCTGCCAGGGGCAGGGACACCTTCCACGAGACCAGGTTGCTCCAAGCCCCATCCAACCTGGCCTTGGACACTTCCAGGGATGGGGCAGACACAGCTTCTCTGGGCAACCTGTGCCAAGGCCTCTCCACTCTCACAGGGAAGAATTTCTTCCTAATATCTTATCAAAACCTGCTCTTCAGCTTAAGGCCAATGCCCCTCATCCCACCACTCCGGGCCTTTGTGAAATGTCCCTCTCCAGCCTTCTTGAAAGGCTCCTTTCCTTCCCCATCTTGCTCCTCCACCTCATTTCTGCCTCTGCGACAATTTTTTGATTGAAGCAAGACAACTGTGCATGCAGACCAGCAAGAGGATTACTTAAAATAAGATAAAATAGTAACACATAACCCCCTACACACAAAATAGACACTAATACAAATTAAGACCCATATTTTGAGGTACCAGGAACAAGTTAATCAAAGTTATGTTGATATCTCCAAAGGACTGAGCCTTTGCACAACTTCTCAAAAATAAACTATTTTCATTTAAATTCAAAATCTCAGCTAGAAATTGTAATCATACACACACATTGTCCAGAGCTCAAGGAGCATTTGCACAGTGCTCTCAGGCACAAGGTGGGATTGTTGGGCTGTCCTGTGGAGGGCCAGGATTCGGACTGGATGATCCTTGTGGGTCCCTTCCAACTCAGGATATTGTGATTTTATTTTTCAACCAATTTCTGCCTGTTTAATCCCTGGGAAGAGCAAAGGGCCAGGCTCCAGCCTGCTCTCCAAAAGCTCTTCAGCAGCTCTGCTGCCGAAGGGTAAAAAGGTTCTTGAAATATCTGCACTTCTCAAATCAAAGCAAACATCACTCACTAAACCAGCACAAAACAGGAGGCACTGGCCTATGGATTCTGTGTTAATATGGACAGGTTTGAGCCCAGAAGTACTGCTTATAAGAGTTAAAGAATAAAGAAAAAACAACATGAAGACTTTTTGTTGTGAAGAGCTTAAAGAAGTTGAGGAGCAAATCAAGGACTCGGGAAATGGTGAAAAAAAGTAGAAACATTCCCAAAAACTTCTAACTGCAGTCCTAGGTTCCAGGATGACAGCATCCCAGAGTATTTAACAATTTCCACTTAAGCTAATAGAAAGATTGAACTTTAATTTCCACTGAACTACTGCCAAAAGCTTTCCTTTAGTTCAAGATGGAAAAAGTACTCTCCCTCCTGCTTTTTCAGCTTGCTCAGGACAGTGAGCAAGGACAGTGACAGAACACAAGGACAGGGCCTTCAGCTGATGGAGGGCAGGGTGAGATTGGATATTGGGAAGAAATTCTTTTGAAATGCAGTTGTTCATAAATCAAAGGTCAGAAGGGGCTTCAAAGCAACCCAGTCCAGTCCATGCAGCTGTGACCACTGAGCTTTACACCTCTGGTAACTTCTGGGCAGGGGAGCAGCAGCATCAGTCTGGGCAGATCCCCAGCTCCTCTTTGGTTTTAAGGCTGTTTTCCTGAGGTTTGGGTAGCCTGGAAAAGCAGGGCTAGGTGGCCAAGTATCCATGAAAACACTGGGGACCAAGCAGCCACTTGTCCTGCATCACAAGGTGAGTCAGAAGATACTAGAAATCCACAGTGGTGCTTCATTAAGCAATTAGAACTTGCTAAATAACCCACAAACCAGAGGAGAACTTCTGCCCTAGGGATCCACCTGACTCCAAACAACTCTTCTGTCCTGTCTCCCTCCCCCAGTCAGGCTGAGGAAGGGCACCTCCCTGCAGGGCTCCTTAACACCAGGGTGGAAATAACATTGCAACTTGCAAACTGTTTCTTTGGCCTTGTACAAAAGCTGTGTCTGCAGATGGCTCTCAGTGACAAAACACCACAAAAGAACAGGGCCCTTCTTTAAGCTGTCCCCCCTAAGCAAATGAAAACAAGACCCTGACTCTTAAAAGCCTCAAGAAAGGAAAGGTGCAGTTGCTAACCACATACCCCAAACACCTCCAGTCAGAGACAAGGGATCTGTACAAGATTCCAAGCAAAGAAAGGACCTATTTAATTGAATCATAAAATCATTATGGTTGGAAAAGCCCTCTGTGATCATCAAATCCAACTGTTACCTCAGCACTGCCAAGGCCACCACCAAACCATGTCCCCAAGTGCCACATTTACCTGTCTTCTAAGTCCTTCCAGGGATAGTGACTCCAGCAGTGACCTGGGCAGCCCGTGCCAGGGACTGACTACCCTTTCCATGAAGAAACTTTTCCTAATATCCAACCTAAACCTACCCAGTGCAAGTTGAGTCCAAGAGGAGTCCATGACATTGACCAGTACAAGGATAAGAAAGAACCTGGGAGTTAACTGCTGGAACAACTCAAAAAAAAAAAAAA
>VZRZ01007628.1:354852-411334 GCA_013398175.1 Climacteris rufus
AAAACCCCTAAAACCCACAAAAGATAAACCTGCATCACCTTACCTAAAACCACTCATCTCAGCAGTCTTGGGAAGAAACCCTGTCCTTCCACAAAGAAATCTCACAGATCAGTCTCTCGAACACAAGCTCAAATCTATACATTCCAAGATGAATTTATACAACATCCAGTGGGAGAGGTCTGGATGGAAAAGAACAGCAACTTCCCACCTCTCCCTTAAACCACAGGCTCTCTCCCCAGAGTTTAAGCCTGGACTGCTGGACCCAGTTTGGAGAGGAGCCGCTGGAAGCAGCGCTCGCACACTCTCCTCGGTCTGGTGTTCCAAACTGCGAACAAAGGCGCCCTTAAATGTGGTTTGATTGACGCAAATCAAGAGCTGAGCGGGTGATTCATCGCTGTCAGAGCGTAACACTTGCATAAAACCAGCATGTGGACAAACTTGCTGATGTGCTCAAACACTCAGCACTATCAAGAGCAGAGTTACACTCAAATGCAGACCCCTCATGACAAGGGGAGGGGTTATTCCCCCTCTTTCCCCCTCCCCCCAAAGACATTATGTATTTTTCCAGGTTCTAATAAATCTTCCGACACAAATGTGTAATAAGCATCTGGCTGTACCTCCCCACAGCTTGGCAGGGAAGATTAGTGTGTCAAATAAAGTAAAGGCATAATCCCAGTGGAGCTAAGGGATAACCCATAGCCACACCCCACCGAATTCCTGCAGTTTGACAGACATGTTCTGACCTTTCTGTGCCCAACCCAAGTCTACTCCCTCTTCCTCCACAGTAAAGACATTTCCCCCCCTCTTTTCCTACCTCATGAGCTTCTCAAGAGCAGGACCAGACTGGTTTGGGGCTGGGGTACAAACATTTCCCCCCATTTCATAAGAGGGCTAAAAGCACTATCTGATCCCAAGCTATGGTTCTTGTGCTGACTCTCAACTGGTCCCACTTTCCTTGCAGTTCACAAAGCTCTGCACAGGGTATCCACAGATGTGGATAAAGCTGAGATTACAGAATGGGTCAGGCTGGAAAGGAGGATCATC
Source organism: Climacteris rufus (assembly GCA_013398175.1). Classification (NCBI taxonomy): domain Eukaryota; kingdom Metazoa; phylum Chordata; class Aves; order Passeriformes; family Climacteridae; genus Climacteris; species Climacteris rufus. The sequence goes on from VZRZ01007628.1 coordinate 355,897, forward strand.
CTGGAGCACACTGCACAAGGAGCATTCCATACTCTGTGCATCTCAGTCTAACTTATCTAAAAGATTCGCAAACTTGGGAGAAACAGCACAGATCACAAAGACCTCCATTTTCCTCCTAGCTGGAAGAGGGTGGGAATTGGGGGAAGAGCTGCTGGGCCACAGGAGGGTCCCTGCCACCAGCAGCAGGCTGGTGCTGTGCTGCTGCAGCTCTCCCACCACACACAAAGAGAGCAAACAAACTTCTACCATAATTAACTCATGAAAATGACACCATTATGTTCCTGAAAACAATTAGGAAACAAAAGAGAATGTACAAAGATCCTGCCAACACCACAAAATAAACTGAAGACATTGTTTCATACTAATTTTCTCATAAACCATTTCAAGATGAACGTGACTGTAGGTAATAAGATTCCAGCGACCGTGACTCCTGAAGTCACTCTTCAATCCAAGGAGCATCTTGATGATCCCTCAGGTTCCCAAAGTACATAAGGGGGTGGAAAAGGGTGTCAAGACCTGCCCAGGGGCCTGTACTAAACCTCTGCTCCTCAAGCTAGCACAGCAATCCATCCCAAAGCCTCTGGATCCTGACCTGGCCTTGCAGGAACAAGCCCATTTTCTGCACCACAGCTTCTGAAAGAGCCTCCCTGATCCATGCCTCACCCACAGCCCTCTGGCTCCTGGTGTTTTGAGGCCTCCCCAACCACCACCTCTATTTCCCAGCCCCTCATCTCTCCTCCTAGCTGGAGTCTGGACCCGTCTCCCTCACAAGGACACAGGGAAAGCAACTCTGTTCAGGACTATGCAATGGAAGTGCCCTCCATGACAACTCCACAAGACTCACCTCCTCCCACCTGTGCCTCAAAGTTGGCTGGAAATAAACACTAAACCAAGCTGGCAGCAGCATCCAGGACGGATCCCAGGAGAAAACAGAATCCAAACAGTGAGTACCAGAGACACAGGGAACATCCACATCAGCATAACCATTCGGGCCAGTGCACTCCAGACAGGCACCTCCTGGGACACACCACTTGCACTGCTCTGCTTTGTGTCTCAGGGACATTCCAGCACAGAGATGAGACTTCACTGCAGGAAAAATTCACCCAGAAGAGGCACTCCAGGAGCACTGCTAAAGGACTCCCCACTCCTGGATATTCCATCCCCACAACCAGATTAGAGCCAGCATGAAGTGAGCCTCTGTCCTGCTCTGGAGGACTTAGAAAGGACCCAAAGCAAAGGCTGGAGCTGTGTCAGGGGAGCTTAGGCTGGATATCCGGGAAAGGTTCTTCCCCCAGAGGGTGGTTGGGCACTGAACAGGTTCCCCAGGGAATGGTCAGAGTCCCAAAGCTGTCAGAGTCCAATGACTGTTTGGACAATGCTCTCAGGGATGCACAGAGTGGGATTGTTGGACTATCCTGTTGAGGACCAGGAGCTGGACTCAATGAACTTTGTGGGTCCCTTCCAACTCTGAATATTCTGTGGTTCTATGACACAGCCACTCCACTACAGGGGAGATATTTTAAATACAGCTCTCCCACCCGGCTCAAAAACAACTCTGACATCTCTGCACTACTGCAGCTGGAGCAGTCTAAGGAGCTCCACCATATCAGATGTAACTCATGAGGATGAAAACAGGGAGAGGGGGAGCAGAAAACAAGGAGAGAAGATTTCTCAGAAACTCATTACTGTGAAAGAGCAAGGTACACAAAGTTTAATCCCTCAGCACTGCAGTTGTCACCCCTCCTCAGGTTCTGGCTTAGTCATCATTCAAAAAAAAAAATACAACTCAAAGAAAAAACCCTCATGAAGCTTGGAAATGTCCGTGCAGCCATGGCAGGATATTTCCCCCCGGCACTGCTGCCCAAGAATCTGGCAGGATGTGCCTTCAGCTGTGCTCTCCAAACAACAGATCACTTCTTATTCTCCTGGCCAAACGAGGAGAGGAAGGGATTTTGCAGGCAGGACCCTACAAGCAGCTGCCTACAAGAGTCAACAGCTGGAAGCCAAAGCAAATTATTTTAAAAACAGAGAGGGCAGCAGAAGATCAACATGTGAAGATCAGGACAAGGTGACAGACAAGAGCAAATACTTTCATATATAGTATAGATTTCTATAGCTCTTAGGGTTTGGGGCTTAGGAAACCATCAGTGTGACTAACATATTTAGGAAGCCCAGAAATGAAATCTTGTCTTGTTTTTGGCTTAATGCAGGAAATCAGCAGCTCTAATGACAACCTACAGTTAGCTCTGGAGTAATTTTCTTTCTGCTTCATTGACATACATGACAAGACTTTATTAGCAGGGATAAAATTAAAAACAAAACATTTTTCCCAGCTGCACAGAACGCTTAATGCACACATTGACACCTCAAGAAAAGAGACCAAAAAAAAATTCTTTCAAAGCACTTCCATCACCTTTTTGTATTTTAGCTTTTCCTAGTATTTTACATCAGAAGTTTTGCACTTTGCACAACCACAACCACAGATTTTTCATCATCAAGATTAACCACTGTTTTCATGGTATCCCAGAATGATTTGGGTTAGAAGGGACCTTAAAGACCATCTTGTTCCATGGGCAGGGATACCTTCCACTAGCCCAGGTTGCTCCAAGCCCCATCCAACCTGGCCTGGAACACTTCCAGGGATGGGGCAGCCACAGCTTCTCTGGGCAACCCGTGCCAGGGCCTCACCTCCCTCAATGTAAAAACAATATTCATTCTTACATTTGATCTAAATCAACTCTCTATTAGCTTAAATCAACTCCCCTTGTCCTATCAATATTTTCCATATCCTATATTCTTCAACAGTGTTAAACCTTGTGATGTAAGAGTTCAAAAACTTAAAATTCATGTGGAATCACCTCAAATTACACTTTGTTAAAAAAAGAACTTAAAAAGCAATGGTTTTAAAAGTCAAATAGTTTTAGGCCACTCAACTAATGTGCTGTTTGGTACTCAATAATCCTTCTACAACTTTCAAAGGGGAAACAGCAGCTGCAAAAGGTTTCATCCTGCCAGGCAGCCCTTACACTTCCTATGGTTTTAAAAATCTTTCTGCACAAAATGTTCCCTAAAAAATGATCTTAAAAAAAAAATCTTTTATCTATTCAGATGCTTCTTCTAATGATAGTACCTGGATTGGGTGAAATCCTAAAAATACTGAGTCAAGTCAGGATCCGTATTGCTGAATGTGACTGGGTAGTGAGGCACAGCAAACCCCTCACAGGACTCCCCAGTCCAACTCCAACAGAAACACTCATGTAAAAACTTCCCAAACCTCTGTTATGGTAAAAAAAAAATAAATCCTAATTTACAGGAGGTCAGCAAAAGCATAGTCCTTGACATGGAGCCAGTGTTTTCACCTGGCTCCAAGGAGCTTATCCTGGAACTACAGCTCACGGCACAATCGAGGAACAAGAGAACTTTACTGCCTGTGTAATGAGTGACCAGACCACGAGGGGAAAATAGGACGAAGCCATTAAAACCCAGGGATCACCACAAATGCTGTAGCTCAAGGCTGCAGTACCTTGATTCCACTCTGCTTTGGGTAGCTGAAACTCTTGGTTTGTTTGTTCTTTTCTTTGCCTGCTCTGTTTGATTAAAAACATGTCAATCACCTAAATAAAGCAAATACTGCCATCACCATGCAGAAACTGTCTCCAGAGCTGACCCCAGTCAGGTTCCTGACACAGGGGGTTTTGACTGTTACTTAAAGAATCACCAACTCCAAATATTTACTGCAAAGCAGCAAAGAATTTTCTAGACATGTCAGGAATATGAGCTGCTCCAAGAGTCCCTGAAGAGCTTTGGCTGATTGATCATTTGTATTGCTTGGATACCAATTTGGCAGTTAAGGGAAAGAGAGAGCTGGGGGTGTTCACCGGGAGGAGAGAAGGCTCCAAGGAGGCCTCAGAGCCCTTTCCAGTGCCTAAAGGAGCTCCCAGAGAGCTGGAGAGGGACTTTGGACAAGGGCCTGGAGTGACAGAACAAGGGGGAATGGCTTCCCACTGCCAGAGGGCAGGATTAGATGCAATACTGGGAAGGAATTCTTCCCTGGTGGTGAGGCCCTGGCACAGGTTGCCCAGAGAAGCTGTGGCTGCCCCATCCCTGGAAGTGTCCAAGGTCATGCTGGACAGGGCTTGGAGCAACCTGGGCTAGTGGAAGGTGTCCCTGCCCATGGCAGGGTGTGGAACTGGATGAGCTTTAAGGCCCCTTCCCACCCAAACTATTCCATGATTCTATGAAATTCAGTACAGCCGAGATTCAGGCGAGGAAGGGGCACTTTTCCAAATAATCAAGGAGAAGGGAGAGTCTCAGCACCTGCTTTCCCCACGCTGGGAATCACTCTCAGTTAACTGAGCCATTGACACCAGCGGGAGAACACAAAGGCGCTGGAGCTGGCCCTTGGAAGAGGCGGCTGCTCGGCCCTGGAGCTATTTATAGCAGCTCAAGGTGTGTGCTGCTGCTGCAGACAGGGAACAGCTTGTTTTCCCAGGAATTGATCTATACGGGCGGATTATATAAACAGTTGTTTCTTGCTCATTTCCACACCGCCGGCATCTCCCAGGGTAAAAATGTGCCTGTCAATACAGCAGCTGCTCTCAGACAGCAGAACTGGCAGCAGCTGCGAGGTCTTTAACTGGGAATTCTAGGTGAGTTCGGGAAAGATGTTCCAAAAATGCAGCTGCAAAGCTGTCACGTGCAGCTGGATGCAGACAGAGGAGAGCCATAATCTCCTTCCACGCTATTCTTCTACTGTTTAAAAAACCCTAAAGCCAATTTTCTCAGTTTCACTCACTATAAATCCTTGTTTAAGCCTATCTGCACGAGTCTTTCGTATCCAGCTTCTGTTTTGGGGAAAGACAGCCCAATTTCTTTTAAGGCTATTCCTTCTTCTTCAATAGTTATTTGCTCCTGCCCCACAGCATTCTCCAATGATTCCATCGGAGCAAATAAAGGCTGTGAAGCTGCTACAAACAGGTAGAGAAGCAATAACTGAGTCGCTCACCACACGTGTGAGTGCTCTGCTTTATCTGGCATCATCCAGGGCACACCTCATCTCTTTCAGGTTAATCAGATTTTCAGAGCAGGACCCAAAAGCTGCAGTTTAACTCCATGGTATGAGGAATGTTCCCTGCACAGAGATTCCTTATCACTTTTCCATTTTAAAATTTAATGACAAACTGGAGGAGAGAGCCAAGGCTGCAGCCTAGTTACTGTACACTCGGAGCTCGGGGCCCTGAAACTTGCTTTCATCTCCAGCAGGAGCCACTGGAAGAGGGGGAAAACCACCACCAAGCTTTTGTCTTCCCCTCAGTGATTTACCCAGGTTAATTCTGCTGGCTGTGCATTGCAAAACCAACACTTACCTAAAGAGCTGCCGGGGCTGTTGAGCAACACGGTCCGACCTCTGATGCAACTGCAGCCAGGACACACTCAGGAACTGCCCCTCTCCTCACTCCCTCTGCTCCAGCTCAGACAACTCTGATTTCCAGGACTCTAGCAGGGAAGTGCAGATCACACTGACTGCAGGGCTGGCCACAAGACACACGAGCTTAGCAACTCCTTTCTCTCTGCACAGAGAAACAGAAGTCCGGAGCACAAGTCTGGTGGGGAGAGGCTCAGCCTGAGAAGTGGGGGCTCAGGGGGGTCCCTCTCACTCTGCACAACTCCCTGACAGGAGGGGGCAGCCGGGTGGGGATCGGGCTCTGCTCCCAGGGAACAAGGGACAAGGCAAGAAGAAATAACCTCAAGTTCTGCCAGGGGAGGTTTAGACTGGATATTAGGGAAAATTTCTTCACCAAAACGGTTGTCCAGCCAGTGGAGTCACTATCCCTGGAAGTGTTCAAAAGGTGTGTGGATGTGGTGCTTAGGAACATGGTTTACTGGTGGAACTGGCAATGATGGGTTAACAGTTGGACTGAATTAACTTGGAGGTCTTTTCCAATCTTAATGATTCTGTGATTCTATGAATGACCCTGCAGAGAGAAACAGCTGAACCTCCTTTCTTTGCTGTGCCTTGAGACTGGAAGTCCATCCCACAGGGTTAATCAAGTCCTGGCTCTATCCTGAAAAGGCACTGCTCACCCAGACATTTGTTTCATAGAATTTTTAAGGAATTCATACAGAAACAGCAAGAACCAAATGCAAAGGTTAATACTGAGCATTGCTAGAGAAAATTCATCTCTTCCAGTTGAGGCAGCAGTGTACTACATTAGGAATCTCCAACATTCTCACCTGAGCAGCTGCTTTAAGACCCAGAGGATCTCAGCTGATCAGGCAGCACTAAAACAGCTGACCCACTCCAGCAGAAATCCCTAAATATCCATTACTACATCCTCCGAGCCTGAAAGAGCCTTTCCAAGGAGTCACAAACCCTTTGACCTCCAGGGTAACACACACTCCACACACATTTTGCTGCAGCCTCAGCAGGTAAGAAGCCATTTGCCTCCTCCTATCTTAACAAGAAGTGCCAAGGAGACGTTTTTCATTCCTTTAGATATAAAAAGGGCAAGCTCAAGTCAGCCCTGGCCAACTGAATGCAAAACCATCTGGGTGTGAAGTAGCCACTCTGTTTAACCAGTGTTGTCCTTGCTGCTGGCTGCTGTCTCTTCCTGGGCAAATAGGGTACAGAGACAAGTTCATGGAATCCCAGAATGGTTTGGGTTGAAAGGGACCCTAAAGGCCATATCAATTCCAACCCTCCTGCCATGGACAAGGACGTCACCCAGATGCTTGTTTCTGTAGAGGAGATGCCTATATGCATTGGTGTATATATGTGCATATATGCATATTCAGTATGTACTTTATACATATAAGCCTATTTAATACCAGAGCAATTCCCATCATGACAATCCCATTAGCTACTGCTGCTGCTTCCTGTGCTTTTCAGAAGGGCCTGGAGTGACAGGATAATGGGAAATGGCTTCACACTGACAGAAGGCAAGGTTTGATTGGCAAGAAACTATTCCCTGCAAGGGTGGTGAGGCCCTGGCACCGGCTGCCCAGAGAAGTTGTGACTGCCCCATGCCTGGAAGTGTTCCAGGCCAGGCTGGACAGGGCTTGGAGCAACCTGGGAAGGTGGAAGGTGTCCCTGCCCATGGCAAGGGGTGGAATGACATGAGCTATGAGGTCCCTTCCAACCCAGACCATTCTGTCATTCTATGATTTGCCAAACAGGTTGCACAGATACCACCAACAAATTCTCGCATTCCTTGTCCTCTTCCTTGTACCTGTCCCAAGCAGATGCTGCAGGGAGCTCCCAGCTGCCCAAAGCCCTGAGCTGAGCTGCATTCACCTGTACCATGTCCGTGTCCAGAAGGTGCTCTCTGGATCCCTCATGGCAAGGTGGTGTTCCCCCCTCCTCCTGGGAATGCTGAAAGGTTCATTTATTCAGGAACCGACTACAGTGAGCTCTGGCCTACCTGGAAAAGCTTCCCATTCACCACAGGCGAGCAGAGTTTTCGGGACATGAATGTCTGGTTTATGAACATCTGCACTCTGTGAGTGCTCAGGGTAAGGAATTCATAAATGTGAGGATTGTGCACATGGGCAATGCATTATCTCCTGAAGGAAAAAAAAAACACATGATGCAAAACAGTATAAAAGCCTAAACCAGCACTGGTCCAAAATCATAGAACCGCAACTCCTAAAATTCCCAGGAGAAGGTCCCTAGCTACTCCAGCTTTATCTCTTCAATATACTCTCTGAACAATAATCCTATTCCACAGGCCTTGGCACAGGCTGCCCAGAGAAGCTGAGGTTGCCCCATCCCTGCAAGTGTCCAAGGCCAGGTTGGATGGGGCTTGGAGCAACCTGGGATAGTGGAAGGTGTCCCTGCCCATGGCAGGGGGTGGGACTGGATGAGCTTTAAGGTCCCTTCCAACCCAAACCATTCTGGGATTCTATGACCCACGAGTGAAAGGTGTGCAATATGGGAAGCCTGGTATCCTTAAGAGTCATCTGGAATAGGTGGACCCAACAGCTTCTTTAACAAGGTAAAGATTTACCTGGTGCTAACTCTCCTCATGTCCACAAAATGCTGTACTACTGACTGACCTTACACTCTTCACCCAGACACTTATAAGGCAAGACACTGGAAAAGCTGGATTTTGAAAGGAAGGTGGAAGGTGGAATGTGGATGAAAGCAAGCTCTCCCCCTCAGCATGGATGCTACCAGACAGCAGTTCTTCTGAGCTCCCTCGCCTGTTTCAGGGAAGATTACAAAGGTTTAGAAAGCAGCAGCTGCCTTGGGGTGAGATATGAAACAATCAGCTTGACTCTGTGCCATGCTCCAGCTCTCAGAGAAAACATCATTTTCAGCAGTGGCAGCGAGCCTGCAGGTGAGTACAGCTTAAAGAATTGCTATTTGGGAAAAAAATCCCCAAATATAGACAGGTTAGCAGCAGAGATAATGGCATTTTACTCCACAGGTTTCATCCACTACGAAATTTAGGGAAAATATATTCCACATGTACATTACCTGCTGCCTGAAACTAGCACCAAAATCTACTCCTGTACCAGCAGGCTCTGTGTCCAGCATGTTAATTAGTGCTCCTTTCCCTCCTGCCACAGGATAAGGGCCAGGTAAAACCTGTGCAAAAGTCAGTGTGATTAATCTGCTACATCTTGTGATTCACTGCCCATCATGTAGGAGCCAAACAGTTAATTCACAGCTCCAGAAGACACAAACACATTTCATGCCTTCCTGAAGCCAGCCGACATCAGCTGCCTCCTCCCTGTAGAGCTGACAAGGCTTACGGATTTAAACCCACGACTTCTTGGAAAACAGACTGCCACGGCACTGGGATACTATGATAAATTGAAAATGTCTGCAAGTTAATTTGTATCAGCCCTTAATTAATTGAGTTTCTAGTGGTTTCCCTTTATTATTGTCTCAGTGTCAAGGGTAAATTAAAAGTTATTCCGAATGCATACCCCTAATAACAGCCAGCTTTGAGAGCCCTTGCAGGGCTCACCCAGCGAAGCTGTGGCTGCCCCATCCCTGGAATGTTCCAACGCCAGACTGGATAAGGCTTGGACCACCCTGGTCTAGTAGAAGGTGTCCCTGCCCATGGAACTGCATGAGCTTTAAGGTCCTTTCCATCCCAAACAAGTCTGGGATTCTGTTCCCACAGCACAGGTCACAAACACAGAAGCAAAAGGCACATAGGAAATCCAAATATTTCCAGCACCTTCCAGTTACATGTACAGGCTGCACAGGGAAGTGGTGGAATCAACATCCCTGGAAGTGTTCCTAAAACACACGGCTGTGGCACTTATGGACATGATTTAGTGGTGGAATTGGCAGAGCTGGGTTGATGGTTGGACTTGATGATCTCACATCTTTCCCCAACCTTCATGATTCCACCTGAAAGCTCCTCCTATCCCTGGTATCTCTCAACTTTTACCTGCTGTCTGTAGATGTGGGCTCTCCTGAGGCTGTCCAGGAGAGGGCAAGAGACAGCCAGCCAGAACTGGAGACAGAGCCTGCACAAATTAATGTCCCTCTTGAAGTCTGAGGAGGCAGAACCTGACAGTCCTTAAGCACCATCCATCAGAGACTCCAGCTGTAAAAAACTGCCTCCATTGGATGAGCAGTTTGAGTTAACAGCTCCCTCCAACAGCAAGCCAGAAAGCACTCCCACTCCACTTTTTTTTTTTTCCTTAATCCAGCTTCAATTTCCCTTGATGGCCAAGAGCTGTCCCTGCCTGTGCCAGGGGGATGGAACTGGATGATCTTCAAGGTCCCTTCCAACCCAAACCATTCTGTGATTCTATGGAAACTTACTTTAGGGAAACCCTATGCTCCAGGAACCAGATTTTAGACAAGCATGCTTATAGGAAACTACTAGTAGTTTCTGCTTCTGTTGAAACAGTGGGATTTAGGGTCAGGGAAGCCCAGAGAGTTGCTCTGGGGAGAGGGGGTAGGGTCTGAGAAGCTCCAGCAACTGAACATACATTATTTGCCAGATCAACAGCTTCAGCCTCCCTATGAAAAGGCATTTTTAACTTTGCAATAATTAAGGCTTAAAAAAAAAGTGAATTTCAGCACTACTTTGGATAAAAACATCAAGTAAATGACAGAGAAATACAGGTGCTGCACCCAAAGCCATGCTGCTCTGCTTTTTGTTCCTATTTGACATTTATTTCACTTGTGTAGGAGTTATTTTCTATAATTCCTGTTTGTGAAATATCCATTCCCTGTCTATGCACGAAACCATCCAGCTAGGACCCACCCAGACTCATACCTTGTGTTTTACCAAGTCCAAGTCAGGTTCAGCATCTCTCTGCCAGCACCCTTCTCCACCAAGCCATCATCATGCCAGCACCTTCATGGCAACATAAAGACCTAAAAAAATCCTCCTACACTTCAAAAAGTCCCTGTTGCAACATAAAATGAAGCAGTGCAGGAGAAAGCCAGAGTTCAGGACTACTGAGGGCAGGGACAGGACTGGAGCAGAGCTGTTGCTGTTCCCCCCAGTGGACAGAAATATCCCCATTTGTGTAAATACAGCCCTTAGTCAACAGGGCGACAAATCTGTAAAGAGATAAATGTCACCCACTGACGTCAGCGCCACAGCAACCTAATCAAAGTGCAGCCTTCATCTATTTTTAAACCCCAGTTAAAGTATTTCCCTTTAAAAAGAAAAAAAAAATATTGTTAGACCCTATCTTAAAAGAAATATCTCTTTAAAAATGAATCTATTTAGCAGTAAAAGAGAGCTGAAACATTTATTTCTCTCTGGTGCTGTGGACATAAAAGCACAGCTTTACCCAACCCAGAAACTTGCTGTTCCATCCGATGCGTCAGTGCACTAGAAAGCAGAAGATAAGGATTTGGGAAAGTGAACACATCAGATTGGCACTAGCCTTTGTATTGGAAAGTTACCCAGACAGGTTAAAAATAACCCCGGGAACGTTGGGAGCCATGCTGAAGGTCGCTCTCGGCAGAGCTGCTGTTTTTATAGTACGAGCTCCCGGTGACACGTGACTGCCACTGCCAGCATTTCTGTCCCCAGAAAACACCGGGATCCCCTGGCTCACAATTAAGGTCATGGAGGCTGCTCACGACCAATGCAGCACTGCCACGGCAGAGAAGTCAAGCCCAACACTTCCTTGAGGGACTTGTTTTCCTTCTCAAAACTAATCTTCTGTGACTTACATTGAAAGGAGTCGTTTCTGTCCAGCCAACATTCCCGTTCTGCATTTCCATGGTTTCAAGGCCCATTACAGCAGGGTCCAGTTTCAATAACACGGCAGTGTTTACATGGAGCTTGGCACAGAGCTTCCCAACGTTCTGGCTTTGCAGAGATCAGCAACGAGAGGAGCATCCCTACCTCTGCAGGTGAGCTGGTCAAACATCCACCATGACCAGCCTGAGGGGATGTTCTCCATGGTGGCCCTGGGGACCACATCTGGGCTCTCCACAGTCCCCATTTAGGAAGAATCACAGAATCAAAGTTGGAAGAGGCCTTCAAGATCATCCAGTCCAACCACCAACACAGCCCCACTGTAATCACCCTCAAGCCATATCCCCAGGTGCCACATACAGGCACGTCTGGAACACTTCCAAAGACCCCACCACCTCCATGGGCATTATTCCAATGCCTGACCATCCTCTTTTGAATTTTTTTTTCTATCATCTAATCTGAACCTCCCCGGTGCAATTTGAGGCCATCTCCTCTCATCCTTTCACTTGAGACACGGCAGAAGAGCCTGATCCCCCCTTCATTACAACCTCCTGTCAAGTACTTGTAGAAAGCTGTATGGTCCCCCTGAACTTCCCCTTCTCCAGAAGAGAGTTGGAAAGGAAGCAATTCCGACTGGGAACACCTGATTCTGGACTTCACAGGTGCAAGAGGCTTTGCTGCTATCTTGCAGTTGTGAAGTTTCCTATAAATGCTTCATGTGGGGGAAAAGGGTCTTCAATGGTTAAACCTTCAATTTAAGTTCAGACTCCACAGTGAGGTTGCAGAAATCACTACTCAGTGTTAATAAAGCTGAGCAGTGACCACATAGTCCAAGTCCTCTTTCCATGCTGTCCTTGAAAGGAGAGGTGGAATGGATTGGATGCTGTGGGAAATGGCTGGCAGCAAGTGTTCACACCAATCTCTTCTCCTCCTTCTTTGCTGGATTTTAAAAGGAAGAAACTTGCTGTTTAGAAGGAGCAAGAATCTTTAATTCTTCCTTCACCTGAAATGCACAACTGATTTAAGGGTTTCTTGAAGCTAGCTGTACTTAACAGGGGGATGCTGCTTCCATGGAAAAGCTGGATCTCCAGCCCCCACGGCCTCCTCCAAGCATGAACTCCACCAGCAAGGTTCTGCTGGCTTCTGAGCTTAACTGGACAGAGCGACACAGAAGGGAAGGAAATAAATCTTCAGCAGCAAAAGAACAAACATCAACGCAGGAGGATGAAAAACACCAGAGAAGGAAAGAGGAAAATTCCCATCAGCTCCCACTCAGTGAGATCACAAACATGCCTCAACTCGTGAAGATGCATATGAAGATGAAGATAGATGTGAATCGATTCCTCTCTCAACCCAGGGGTTGCCTTATTTAATGGAAGGCAGCAGAGATAAACCTCTGGGATAAACTAGCAGTGGAAGAATCCATTTTCCCACCAGAAAGAATCAATGATTATCCATTTTCCCTTTTATCCTCCTAGTCACACAGCGAATTGGAGAAAACGAGCTAACTGCAGCTCCCATCTGCTCCCCTCCCAGATGTTCCTCCACCTCAAGAATCCCCGGCAGAGCCTGCACCAAACCTGTTTTGATGGGATTCTCTTACCAAATTTAAACATGACAAGTAAAGCAGCTTCACTTGGAATGCTAAATTTAGTGCAGGTCTGCAGCTTGACCGTGTAACCCACAGAGCCGGACACACAGAGGAGCTCTCCCGGGACTCAGCAGTTTTGCCCAGCTCATTTAAGTTGGGAATATGCTCGCTCATGGATCTGGAGCAGTGCACAGACTGTAATTACATAAAAGAACACAAGCACAGAACAACAAAGTCTTTAAGCAAGAGCCATGCTGAGCGCTCCGAGGTCCCCTGCAGCACTTTCCCAAATAAAACCCCATATTCGGGGAGGGGGGGAAGGAATACAAAGTACATTTACTGTAACACTCGCAGATGAAATATTGTAATTGCTCTGCCTTGACATCTGGTTTCTATTTCGCTCCCATTCTATCAGGTTACATAACAAACAGATGATGCACCAGAGCCCCGGAGTTCTTCGGCAAGTCTTGTGCGGATTTGGTGTTTACATTCCTCGGCATAAAAATTTAAGCTATGCCACACACACAGGCGCGTTCGAGGCAGACAAAGCACTCAGAGACAAATGAGCAGTTTGCAAAGGAAAAGTAAGACTGATTGGGGAGTGTGGGCGTGTTTTCAATAGAAAATTCCATATAGGAAATACTCCATTTTCCCGATCCAGTTCAGGAATTGAATCTGCACACAACAGCGCTCGCAGCTGTGCAGACAAAGTTTATACGAGCGAGCCACAGGGAACACAGGAGTTTACAGCTGGATGAAACACTTGGGTGAAGCAAGTGCCAAATTCAATGATGCAAACACGAGTTCCACCCTGCCCTGTTATCTAACCAAGTGCAACCTCTGGATCCTTCCTCCACCTCCTCATCTGAGTCTTTTTTTTAAAAAATTGGTACTTTTCAGTTGCTTCTGCTGTCACAGTGATTCACAGCCTCGAGAGCGCATGGCCAACATTGTAACTCTGGAGCTCAGGCATCCACTTCGCTGACCCTGTCCCCAGACATTACAAACTTTCTCCTGAGTCAACAGCACATCCTTCCTCGGCAGCAATTCAGGAAGTCATGCAGTGCTAATAAAGCTGACTCAGCTGAACACAGGTTCCAGTGAATCCCCTTTCCCTCCCTAAAACACCGGCATGCAGGATGAACACACCAAGAGCTGGAAAATCATGGAGGTTGTGACAGTCCAGTGCTTCTCTTTCAAGTTTGATCTGGCATAATCCTGAATTATTCACAAATCTCATACTAATAGAAAATTTTGTTCACAAAGAATTTTCCATGGTTCACACTAACAGCAAGTGTCCCCAAACTTTAAGTCACCCCCAAGCTTCTCGTTGCACATTTAATTGCCAGCTTGGCCTTCTTTATCTGCACTTTTTGGGCCAGCAAAAGCACCAATTATCAAGCATAGCCAGAATTACATACTCATCTCACACATTATTCTGTATTCTATACTCATTTTGGGTTCTCTGTTTTGTTTCTTAGAGGCCCCAAGCATCTCATGCTGCTCACTTGCAGGCAGGACATTGGTTCAGATCAACATTCAGCTTCCTCAGGTACAACCCACTCTAGGATTGGATTTATCCATTCAGGAAAGACCAACCCCCATGGGGACTTGCCCATTTTGGCAACCTCATCACCAGAAGTTATTTTTGAAGGAAGCAAACATGGGACCCTCTCTTAGCTACAATCTGAGGGTATAAAATGTGTCCTGTAAGGGGCCAAACCAACAGGAGCGGGTACAAGATCCCTGTACTCTGTTTGGGAAATGCCTGCCAAGGCTCCCTGTGGATGGGACCTCGCCCAGCAGGAGGTCAGTGACATTTAAGCTGGAGCCAAATATGAAAATAATAAAAGCACAGATGGATATTGCTGCAATGCCTGACGATTTCCAAAGGCCAGATACTGGCTTTTCTCCTCATTACATAAATCTGCACACATCCACATGCCATGGTGTGAGGATGATACCAGAAATGGTGAAGGCATTAGTCATGGGCAGAGAAGTGGAAAAACGTTCCAGAGTACCAGTTTTCAGGAGCTCTGTTCCTCAGGTACTACAGGTATCCCTCTGCTGGCAGCTCAGGCAGACACAAAAGCAAAAAAGACATTTTCCTGGTCAGAGAATCGCTTCTGGCCATGTCTTAACAAGTTTATCATTAATCAGCAAGCAAGCAATTAATAGTAGTAACTTAGAAGAAACACACAGCACTAAGTGCATTCCACTTCTTACCTTGAGGTGCTTTTCCCTCTGTTTCCACCCTGGACTAGGTTCTTAGAAAGTTCACAAATAGCTACTCCAAGTAGCAGCTTAGGGGAAGAAAGAAGGGGGAAAATAAAGGAAAAACCCAACAAAACAATGCCACCTCCCATTACAAAACTCCAACAACTAAAATATTTAAGATGTCCCAAGGAAATTCCATAAAAACGAAACACAGAGGACAAGAGCAAAGAGCAGAGGCAGAGCTGCTGTAGCCAACAGCTCCAGTACTGAGACCCCAAGGGATGGCAATTCCTTACTCCAGGATGGAACTTACCCTACCCACACTTTGCTGCTGTTCTTGAAGCATCAAAATTAATATGTTTATTCTTCCATGTCACCTTCAAGAGATCCTTAGGTGTCTATCTACTAAAACAGCAGGGTTTTAGTCCATGTTGATGAGATGTTTACAGCTGGTGAAGGATTTCATGGATTGTGCTTTGGATACCTCCTCCTGCTGGTGGGGGGCAAATCAGGCAGCAAAGGAGTCCTCTCCAAAATCAGCACACAGCCTAGTCAAAATGAGCCCTGGAGCATGCCAAGAGCAGAACAGGGAACTCCCCAGGGAGGCCAAGCCATGTGGAGAAAGTTTTAATTCCATGCCTCCCAACATCTGTATTTAGAGCAGAAAGTGACATTGTAAGGAGAGGGACTCCAACACTCTGACTTGCTCAGAGGCCAAGATGGAAAAGCTGTTTCTTCAGCACCAAAAATTTTAAGTGCTTATTCATCCCTGCTTGTCATCTGTAAGCAAACTACTCCTCCATTCACTACAGACTGGCAGAATGCAAAGGCGTAGCGCAGGAGCCTTCACTTTTACTATTATAAATGATGCTATTTTTGCCTTTGAGCCTCCGGTATCACAAATCCCACATCCTTCACATGCCTCACCCCCAGCTCCCTCCGCTCTGCTATTGTGTCTTCCCGAGCTGGAGGTGTTTTCCTGCCGTAGCTTCACCTGCTGAGAGCGGGCAGGAGCGAGCTGTGCCATGTGCCTGCGCCGTGTACAACCACTCATTTAGAGGACAGGCCAATTAATAAAGAGCCACACGTGGCCCAGTCCCGTTTGTGCTGCACCCCCTGAGCTTCTGGCATCTATGGCACCTTTCACCACCAGGGAAGAGCTGCCACGGCCGCGTCAGGCACTGCCGGACATCCCAAACCTGGCGCGCGCCGCACGTTCTGCCCTCTCAGCTCTTTCCACCAGCGCTAAGTTCTCCCTTCTGCCAGACAAAACATCTCCCAGCTGCCAGCACGTGGCTCTGCTGGCACAGCCAAGGGCACTCGGCAAAGGTCAGCAGCTTGAAGAAGCTGCACAGTGTCTCAAAGCACGGGATGCTCGGAAAGATCCGTAATTAGATGGTGCGGTATTTGTCATCCTGGATCCACAGCAGCATTTTGTGAGTCCAGTACCGGGGTGGGGGGGAACTCACACAGTTAAATTCATTTTCTCAGCATCTAAAAAAGGATTTTATCTGAACTTATGATTCGGAGACCAGAGACAGTGCAGCTCAAATACCTCTGACTGCATCCAAGGCCTGAGTCAGGAGATGTGAAAGCTCCGAGTCAGAAATTTTCTAATTAAAGGACTCAGCAGGCGATCAGTGAAAGTGGCCAGCAGCCTCCACTAGTTTCAATTTGGGAGGAGGAGGAGGGAGCAGAAACATCCCGGGTGGATTCTGCCTCCCTGCATCTTCCCTGTGCACAAAGGTATCCTGTACACAGCTTAGTCAGGAAAATTATTAACTTGGAAGAGGCAGAGCGCTAAATAACATGGATCTAAGCTGATAAATCACTTAGAATTTGCCAGTACAAAGAATATATTAACAAACCAAGATGTTATTAACAACTTGCAAATGTGGCAGAACCAGTGAAGCTCGCAGACATGATGAAAACACAGGCTTGGTGGAAAAACAGTACAAAAAAATATTAAAAGACTGAATACTGAGAATTCTGCCTCTTTCAAAATCTTTGAAAGATGTCAGTAAGATTGTTATCTTTGCCAGATAAAATCTCACCAACAACGGTTCCTAAACACTACCTACTGCTTCTTACTGCTAAATAAAACCATTTTATGAAGATATGGGGGGGTAAAAAACCCACTGCAGTTCAAAAGAAATAGTCCCACACTTGTTTATTGTAAGAGAAAAACAGGAGTTTCTAGCACAACAGAAATCATCTTCCAACACATCTGTGTCTCATACCTGTGCCTGCTAAAGCCACAAATGTTTATGTGCCTAAACCAACGACTACATCATTATTTCTGTATATAAACAAGCTCCTTCTGCAGGGCTCTCTGACTTAGGACCTTCAAAAGCAAAACGAAACACCACAACCACACTCCTTTATCCCTGGGAGGGAGGGCTCATCCCGTGGCAGAGTCAGGCCCCTGCCACTACAGAAATCCAGTTCTGGTCACTGGTGGCTCCTGAATGGATTCTCCAGCCTGCCTCTCCTGAAGCAAGCAGCTTCAACAGTGAAATACAAACCAAAATAAGAAGGAAATAAGGAATTTTAGAGTCCACATGTTTTTAACACTTCCAGGGATGGTGACTCCACCACTGCCCTGGGCAGCCCATTCCAGTGCTTTACAATGAAAAAATTTGACCTCAGGCACAGAGACTCCTCAATGTGTAATGGCCAGCCCAGAGAGCTCCCAGAACCAACCCTCAACTCTGTGGAGGGAAACAACCGCACCATGTCCCAGTCTGATTAGTGGGGGTAGGGAATCTCCAGCTCCTTAGCAACCAGATCCCAAGGAAAAGGAAAAGCAAAGCACACCCCGAGCTGACACAGAGCTTCACTCAGTAACTAAAAGCCTGTCTTTATCCCAACATCACTTACTGTTCACACCATGCCAATGCTGCGTTCAAAGGCACATCAGACACCTGAGATGGGAAAACGAGTGTGTGTGTGTGTGTGATCAGCAGAATCCAACACCCTGATCCAACATCAGGCTGTGGAAAAGCCCAGCCAAACCTGGTCCTAAGGAATAAACTTTGGCCAGTTCAGACAGGAGGAACCTGGACAGACAGATGAGCAGCAACGCAGCCTCATCAGGCAAACAGGAGCTGATCTGTACCCACTGCAGAGCTGGTACCCAAACCAAAGACCACACTGGCATCAACACCAATGCCTGGCTTCCCAAATAAAAGAAGGACAAGCCCACAGAGTCTGCACACCCACACAGGTACGGGCAGGCAGCTGCCAGAAAGCCTCAGTGACACAACCACCGCTGCCTTTTCCTGCAACGTTCAACGTCTCGTGGCTGCTCCGGCACCACCCAGCACATCTCAGGGGGAGGAATACACAAACTGCTCAGGGAAATGGTTTTAAAGGTGTGTTTTCACTCTCAGGCCTCAAGTTCTAAAGGAGAAAAAGGGCAGGGGGAATATTCTCTGCACATGTTAAAGTTGACCAAAACATGTAAATTGCTTAATGAATATTAGTTTACAGCTCAAGAGAGGAAGAAGAAGGCAAAGATGAGACATCAATGCTGTAGCTCCAACGCTTGAAAAAAGATGAAAAATCCTAGAAAACACAGAATTTATCAAATCCCTATGCCAGGTTGTGAACAAGGCACACTCTCCCTTCTGGCAATGCAAATCAACCTTGAGTGGACAGTTCTCTCATCCAGACCCAAATCACATGAAGGCCTGCCCTCCCAGGCAGGGGTGTTGGCATCAACAGACTGGTTGTTTTTCAGAGGATAGAAGGAATACATGGAGAAGTTTATGATGAAACAAACAGTTTGGTTGAGAGCAGCTACAGCTCATTTCTCAAAATTGGAAAAAATTACTACCAAAAGGTTTCATCCACAAGTGGGATGTCCAGGAATTTTCCTCCACCCCTCTACCAGCAGTTTTTGTTTGTATTTAGATACAGATGAAGAGAATTAAAAAAAACAAAACTTAAAGCAAATTTTTAAAAGCATTCTTATTTCTAAATAATTCTTATTCTCAAGTCTGCTCAACTACTCAATTTACAGGTAGGGCAGCTGTGGGGGCACTGGTACAGGGATGCAAGTGGGAGGAGGAACATGCTCCAGGAAAGCCAAATGAGCAGTTTCATCAGGACATTCTACAAGGAGAAACCTCTGGAGTCTCAGAGAACCAGCAGGTTCCATCCCACCCTCGTACTTGTGCTGACAAGCAGCTGCCAATGGATCATCCCAGCCTCTCCAGCAGCTGCCTCAATCTTCTCTGCAAGAATCCCGGTGCAGGATGACCCATTTTCCATGTTTCTCACCCCCATTTACAGAAGCCTTCAGCACCCAGTTTGCACAACAGTTTTTCCAGCAAATGGCTTTGCAGAAAATTTCTTTCATCTGATGGCTGGAACATCTAAAGATCAAGCCACTGTTGCCCAATGATTTGGGCAATCATTCCCAAAACAGCACGTTCTTTTGTGCAATGCTATCCATAGTTTCCCTGACAAAAGCAAACAGCAGAATTGCCAATAAAAAAGGAAAAAGAAAAAAAAAAAGAAAAAATAGTCTGAACAAGCAGCTCAGAAAGGAGCTTCCCAAGGGACAGGAGGTGAAGAAGTGAAACGAGGGCTTGGACTCACTCAGCAGAACCCAGACCCAAGAGGAGCACGAAGCAGACACGGCATGACCCAGCGCGGATGCTCTTCCGAGCCCGGCTGCCCCTCCGAAGTGACAACCCACAGGCAGCCCTGGAGCAGGGGATGCAGCAGCTGAGCTGTGAAATGAGTGACACACACCAGGATGGGGAGGTGAGGAGCACCTGGGCTCACGGAGGACGATCAGCACAGGCCCGACTCTCCAGGTCACGCAGCCGACCTTCTCCTCACGACTTGTACAAACACAGCCCCAGCAACTGAGGTGGGATGAGAAAGACATTTGCCTCACTCACAGCTCTAAACACGCTTTTGTTTTTCTAGTAAATGAAACAAATGCACCCCAAACCATTATCCTCTAAGCTGCAGAACAGTATCTTCATAAATGAAGCAGAATTCCGGGCGTTAAAAACTTAAGGGGGGTGGGGGGGAAGGGATTGTAACACGAAATGCAGCAGCTCTGATACCCCAAACATGCACTCTTGGACTTGACCACTTTGCAGCTGCAAAACTGGCAACCTCTGGCCTACTTTGGGGCATGTTAGAGTCCAACTGTATTTACGCTGACAGAGACAAGCAAAGGTTGTGACGATTTATTGACGCAAGAGCTATTTTGTGCTCCATGCCAGAAATTAATCAGTGGAGGAGGAGGAATTTTCTTTAAGCGCTTTGGTGAGCTGCTAAAAACAACAGGCTGAGGTCTACCACGACAAACACTATCAGAAAGAGAGGTAAAAAAAAAAAACTAAAAGGGCAATTTTTACACAGCAGCTTTAGTAAGACTCAGAAATCACAAGCAGGCAGTGCCGGAACAGAACTATCCTGCATAACTTTCCTTGTGAAAAAGAAAGCATGTGAGAGGAATAAATCAGAGCTTTCCCAAACCTCTGTCAACACAACCTGGTGCTGTGTTTGTTCAGATCAACCTGCCCCAAAAAGATTTGGGGGAGGTGGAGGTGGTGGTGAAGGTGTAGTGACCCTCCAAGTTAGCTCCACCTGCTGCAATTCTGGATACAAAGAAGGAAAGCAGAGGTCCCATCACCTGCTTGAAAGAGCTACTGCACAAAGCTACACTTTGAAGAACACAAATAAAAAGGAAAGGAATCTTTAATGCAGACTGAAGGAACAGCATCACCCCTACCTGCCAAGAAGACATCACAATAAACCTGTCAAGAGTTACGAGCCTGCAGAACAGGCCTTCCACCTGCTGGAAAGGAGAAAAAAAAAAAGGAAAGGAAAAAGCCATCTAATGCCAATCAGATTCTTGCTGCTGGCAAGGAAAAGATGCCAAGGCCCTTCTTCTGGGTTTGGTAAGCTGTGAGGATCACATGCCTTCTCCTGGCAGAGGTACTGTGAGACCAGTGGCACCTTAGTTAGAATAAAGCAAGTTCTTGGAAGTTTCAGAGATTTTCCCTAAAGTGACAGACGTCAAAGATTCAGTACTTGGATGGACTTGTGGAGTTTGGTGTATGGTCTTTTTACTGTTTTGGATTATTTTATGACCAGAGGAGAGATGCTTGGTCTAGTTCAGGCTTTTATGTCTTCCCACAGGAACAGCTCAAGCATTTTCTAGATCAGGAGTGAAAAAAAGTTTAAAGCTGTTTCTTTTTATAGGCAGCATAAAATAAAGGTCACAGTTAACAGAGGGGGTTAAGTCTGAGTAGAAAGTGCAAGTTTTGAATGCTGAAACAGAAGAGCAAAATATAATTCACAATGGATTATTTTAACATCACCAGGCTTTAATGGTTTCCTGCCTGAAGAATTGTCAATTGATCAGAACTACTGAAACCACCTTTACAGCAGCAGACAAAAACCACCTGCCCTCAGATCTCTCAGCAAATAACCCAGCCGAGGGAGCATTTCCCATCTCCCAGCTGCTCCCAATTTACTGGCTGGCTGGAGTGACCGCACGGCCAAATAACCGCATTGATCTCGGGCTATTGATCAGGAGGTGAAACCTCACAGCACAAAGTCATTACACAGTAGTTCATGGACAGCAACATCTATTAAAAAAAAAGTCAAAACACACAATACAGCGAGCACAGTGCCAAGGGAGGCACACAAAGCACACACCCCCTTGCCCCACAGCTCACGCTCCTTGTTTTTAATCCAAGTCTGATGGGGTCACACAGCTACAGCAGCTGCCTTTGAGGACAAAATGGTTACCTGAAGCCAAGGCTGGCAGTTCAAAGCTCCCAAACCAGACCTCACTCCCATTACAATTTGCCCCATAAAGCTATTTATGTGGTTTGGCAACACAACAGCTACAAACAACATGAGTACACAGATTCCAGAATAGTGAAAGGGTCAGGACTGATTTTTTTTTTTTTAACAAGTTATTTCTTTGAATTCAACTGCCATTTCTCAAACATCCTGAGCCCAGCACTACCACAGAGCACAGGGAGAGTTTCCAGTAGTCCATTGCAAGCAACTCTACCTTGTCCATGGCTGGAAATTTCCCCTGGAGGAGAGGGTGGCACTGGCAAAACTCTGCTTGTTCATTGGCAAGTCAACAAAATAAGTTGTTTTTCAGTGCTGGGATTATTCAGCCCTTGGTACAACCAAAATGGCAGGGGAAAAAAAAAAAAAACCAACAAAAAAAAAATAGACTGATAAACCTAAAATTTACTTGATCAGCACCCCCCGCCAAAGTCCACATCACACGACTAGAGGTGAGGGGGTGTATTAATGGCTGTTGTCACCTGTTCATTCCCCCTTTTCCAGGTATCCACAGCTAGATGTGGTCAGGCTCCTGTATCCCCAGGCTGACCTTGCACAGCCATTCTGGCAGAACCTACTCACACTTGGCAATTCAAGCCTTCAAAATAAACCTGATGTTGCTACATCAAAGTGGAGCAGACACAGCTACAAACACAGGGAAGATTAAGTCTAGCCTGTGGATTGCCTGGCAAAGCCCGTGCTGCCAGGGTTCAAAAGAGGATCAACAATGCCCCACTGAACCCCAAACACACTCATGGACTCCTGAAAACAGTCAGAAGAACTGGTGCCACCAGTGGTGCCTTCCAGAAGAGACAGAGGATCTCAAAAAAAGCCTACCTGAGGTTATGTCTGTATGGAATTCACCTTTCAGTAGGTGGGAAGTTTAATATCAGCCTCATCCTTCTGAAAGGCTAAAAATCTGCTTTCACACTTGAGCACATCTGTCTATCAAGCATTAGCCAAAGAATGACAGCAATTCCCAGGGGGAGCTCCAGGAGCTGCTGAGCATCTCAAAGCAAACAAGGGCACTGCAGGTAAAGCATCTGATTTTCCCAGTAACTGATGAAGCAACAGTATTTTGATTTTTGGATGTAGAAACAAAGCCTTTAAAAGATCTGCTGATGTATTAATTTTAGTTTTCTTAACAGAAGAATAAACTGTGTGCCCCATTTTTCAGTAGTTTGACCACTCCACCTGGTACCTCAAACCTTGCAGGTGGTCAAGGCCTTTCTTGCTTAATGACCTAAATAGCAATAACAAAATAAGTAAACAAAAGTGTTGTGGAAATTCCTGGTACATGGAGAGCTACAGGGAGAAAGGGACTCACAAAGCCTTTACTGAAGGATGGGAGAATTAACACATTCACATTTTTTCCTTCTTCAGTCAGGCACCTGATACTCCATATTCAGTCACTCTTTATTTTCTGACTGTAAAGTCAGTTTCTACAGATGGTAAAGGATGAAAAAAGTATACTAAAAACTACACTAAAAAGAAGAAACATCATTGCAATTGTATCTCCACTCTTCTTCCATACCCAACATTGAAGAATCATAAAACCATAGAATATCCTGAGTGGGAAGGGACCCACAAGGATCATGGAGTCCAAGCCCTGGCCCTGCACAGACACCCCAACAATCCCACCCTGTGCCTGAGAGCGCTGTCCAAACTCTCCTGGAGCTCTGGCAGCCTGGGGACTGTGACCATTCCCTGGGGAGCCTGGGCAGTGCCCAGTCACCCTCTGGGGGAAGAACCTTTTCCTGATATCCAATCTCAACCTCCCTGACAGGCAGCTGCAGCCGTTCCCTCGGGTTCTATATGGAAACATCTTTGGAAAAATAAAATCTCCAGGAGAGTTAGACCAAGAGCTCTCAAAAACAAGGCCCTCTTCTCCCTTTTGCAGTGAGGATAAGCAGCACCTGCCAAGCACAGGTAGCCAAATTCCTAGACTTAAAGGATGAAAAATGCCATGTATGGCTGACATCTCTCTAGGAATAAGTGGATTTTCTGCCCTTGCTCTCAAATCACTTTCAGAATCAGTGGGATGACTGAGACTGAGTCCTTTGCCATCAGCTCTGTCTGAATTATCCACATCCAGGACACCCCAACAAGCCTCATTGGTATGAAAGCCTGGCACAAAGGTGACAGGCTGAATAATTTAAAACAAACCCTGAGAAAGCACTCCTTGTTAGTCCAGTAACAAATTTCATTTGGGGAAGTATACATGAGATGAGATACAGGGCACAATGAGGTCGACTAAAAGTGAATAACAAAAATGTAGTAACCTCACAGAAAAAGGTTTGTCTCCTTTCCAAGTGAGACACAAGATCCCAAGGACTATCTCAAACCTTATTATAAAATCACCTGACTTTAAAAGTATGACCTTTTTTATATCCTTTTCCTACCCTGTACTTCATTCAAAATAATCCAGAGTTCTCTGCCTCTCATCACAAGTACCTGCTTCTCATCTTTGCACTGCAGGAAACATCACAGGCTAAAAAACTTACTTTAGAAACAGGCTTTTAAAGAATTCCTAAGTGCAAGAACTGCATTTAAAGAAAAAGCAGAAATGAGAGGAATGTACTTGGCAGGGACACTGACCTAGCAGGAACTTCAACTTGAACCCCAAGTTGAAGCACAAAACAATTCTTCTCTTTTGAGGGTACAATAAAACCCTGGTACAGAAAGTCCCAACTATTTGATGCTCCGGAAAGTGAAAACTTCACAGGTTTAGTGGGAGCAGACTTAAAACTTTCAAGGACCTCAAAATGACAGGGTTCCAAGAGGAAATCCAGGACAGGCTCAGCTTCCACATATGTAAGAACAGGAATGCAGGTGGAGTAGGTGTTCCATTGTGGGTTGAAAAAGAAAAGTGAATGGAGACATGGCCAGTTCCCATCTGCAGCAGTTTTCAGCTCTTCTGACCAGAGCTTCTTACTGAGTTTACTCCAAAGCCAACCTCAAAGTCCCCCTCAAAACTGGGGGATCGGACTGCTCAGGGGAAGAGCCTCTGAATTCCCAGTCTAAAATAATCCAGTAGAGCCAGTGCACCAGACAGGTAGGGGAAAGCAGGGATCCCTGGAAGTGTCCCAGGCCAGGTTGGATGAGGCTTGGAGCAACCTGGTCTATAGTGGAAGGGGGCAGGGGGTCAGAACAAGATGAGCTTTAAGGTCCCATCCAACCCAAACCCTCCTCTGACTCCGTCATAAGCCACATCCAGATGTTCTTCCACACCACAGCCACCAAGAATGTGCTGTGGCCCAGCCCTGCTAAAGGAGGGCTGGAATTTACCCCACTAGTCCTTGTGTTTATTGCAAAAATGCTCTTGCCCCCAGATAACTTACACAGACAGACTCATTACTGCCAGAAAGTAGGTCAGTGTCATTTAAAGCCGGTTTGAAATGCATCTCCACAGAAACTTCTTAATCTTTAAAAAGAGAACGCATCAAATATTTATTGGATGGTGCAAAATGCTGGAGACGCTAACAGGGAAAGCTCTTATGTGTGCTGCATGAAATGGCTTTCCATGCCTCATTGAGCCTTGGAGTATGAAAGCAGAGTGGCTTTGTGCAGATAAAGCCCCGTGCAAAAGTCCTTATCAACCCAGCAAATCACAGTATGTGACTCCCTAACTCGTTTTCCCAGTGCCATGTGACCATGGAGCTTTCTGCTTCCTCCCAGTATCTCCTCTCAGTCTTAATGATCCCACTGCAGATTTTTCCCTATCAGCCAGGCAGCTCATTCTTAAAACTTCAATATTCCTAATTATCAAACATTCAGCACTGCAAAATGTAACTGAAATTTGCATCTCTGCAAGAGTGGCTCTGAAGAAAGGATGGAGCATTTGCATTCAGACTGGTTAATTCCTGCAAGATAACATTTCATAAACAAAATGCTTCATTGAACATGGAGATTTTCAGCTTTTACAAAGGAAAGTGAACTTTAAACAAATACAAATCAGTTGAGTGATTAACTTTAAGTGTTTGGTTTTTTGAAACTAATCTTTATGTATAACTAGTATCAGCAGAACAATCTTTACTGATTAAAGAAGCGAATGATAGTGAAACTCAAGCCACTGAAAATTAAGGGGGGAGGTAGAAGGCGACCGCAAGAAATCATTTAAGGTCAGTAAGAGAGGAAAAAAGACAAAACACACCAAAAAAACTATAAAAAAACCCCACACGTACTCACAACCCAGTCAGCCTGGGTAAGGTGAGAAGCATCAGCAGCACAGGTTATGTAAGGCAACGTTATGTGGCCAACATAACAGGTTAAGGAGTGAAACTAAACACCCTTTCCTCCGCCCCCCCAAGCTTTGTCATAACCCTAAATGTTATCTTAATTAGCCTAATTTTCTTAATTATACTTTGCAGCAACTTGAGTCTTCATAGCACAATTTCAGCTTTTTTTTCAGCTTTGTTCCAGCACTGGAAGAGGCAGCGACTCCTCTGCCAAAAGCCAAAGGGCACGTGATGCCTCCGAGCTCAGTCTTCACTGGATCTACACAGCCTCCTGCTCCCATCACCGCAGGGGAAAGCATCTCACCCTCCAGATTCAGCCCCTTTCCCCACCTTCATCCAGCAGTTCCACCCATTCCTACCCAGGAATCCACAGAACTTCCCAACACCTGCAGGGAGCTGGTTGTTCCCCTGGAGCAGTGGGCACCACACCATGATGGTGCTTGTGGCAAGAGGAACACCAGCAGCCCACTGGCTTCTCCTGCTCCACATGTGTTTGTGTGGCAAGTCAAGTTCACAAGGAATGCTGCTCTTAACCCAAAACCCAAGAAGGAGACCATGGAGAGAGCCCAGAAAACAAAGCTCAAGGTCTTTACCCTTTGTCTAAGGCTCAGACTGATTTAACCACTGGAAGTTCTACCACCTGAGTATTCTTCTTCTCCAAAAGCTATTTCTTATTCCCTGAGAAACCTTACTCCAAAATACAACAAAAGAAGAGGCAGTGATGGGGGAAGAAGTCACACTTTTCTCAGCCAACTTAGTCCTCTCCCTACTTTTTCACCTTGTTCAGTGAGAAGCCCTCAGTGCCCAACGCTTCTCACAAAAGCTTTGCACAGTGGAAGGAAAATCAAAAAAGCACAGAAAAGAAACCCCAAACCACTTCCATTCATCTACGCCACAACAATTTTATGGCACAGTTCCTAAAACATCCCATTAGTGCTGGGCTTGGAGAAGATTAGAGAAGAAAGCTTGAAGCCACTGAAGCAAGGTTTAATAGGCTCTCAAGTTAAGCCAGAGCCTTCCCTTAAACAATGCACATCATTAGGAATAATTACCTGTAGCTGTATAATCAACATGGCTATGATAACTGACATGAGAAGTCCAGATGTCATCTTTGGCAAGGGTTGGGAAATACTTCTGCTCCTTATTATAAAACTGCCTCTTGAGAATACTGGGGGTAAAAAGCCACCATGATATATGCTGCAGAATTCCAACCCAACCCTTGGAAATACAACCAAAGTAAGAACCCAGCACCCAGGAAGGCCACACAGATGTCCAACACCGTCCTGATGAGCTGCCACATCCCTGGGTTTTGATCAGATCACCCTTCCCAGCAACATTCTATACATGGTTGTTAGAAAAACAAAGCTCAAACTGATTTTTAGTGCTAGAGAAAGACTGAGCCAAAGAAGCAGAACCAGCAGAAAGAGGCAGGACAAAAAAGAGTTCAATGATGAATTATAACGAGAAGCAAGCTAAATCAGCAGCAGGCTTCCATCAGCATAAAAGCCTGACCAGGAAGGACATCACCACTTCCCAACCATCTGAGGAGCTGCTCCTTAAGAAGCAAAGCAATATTCATCGCTGGATTTGGACTGTAGGCAGATATTTAAGGTACCCCACCACAGCGAGAGAAAAGCAGGAGGCCACAGCTCCCCAGTCTCACTCCCATGTGAGGCAGGAAAATACTGAAATAACAATTACCCATTAGCTGAAGAACAGAGCTCTTGAAAAACATCACTTTGCAAGATGTGTCCCAGGTGAACACCTACATGCACTCTACTCATAAAGACTTAAGTTCTCCAACTCTGTATAGTACCAATAACAACTTTCAAAATCCAAGAGACTGCTCACTATGGAAGTAGAGGCCACATTTTTTTTCTTTTTGATAATACTGATAATTTTAGAGACTTATAAATTCATTTCAGTTGCGAGGAGAGGGTCAGATTTAACACTGCTGCTTGTAAACTCCAGCATCCCTATTTATTGCAGGATTTCTTCCCCCACAAATAAGCAGTTCTTTAAATCTTAGGAGCTGTTCTCTGGCTTTTAGCACTTCAGTCTTACTTAACTGTTAACCCAAACCTGATTAAACTGAAGTCACAAAGTAATCTCTCAGAGCCAAAGTTAAATAAATCCTTCCACGTGCCTTGTTGTTGTTGGATTATTTGCTTCCCAGCAGCCATTTTTGTACCATAAACTGAAACAGTCCAAGCACAATTAAAATTCCTCTTACAAAGCTTTGCCTAGTACACAATTGCCCAAAACTCCCTAGATACAAAATGTATGAGGCACCTTTAAGCTCAAAAGCAGGTAACTGAGTAGCTACAGATCCTCTTGACAGACAGAAGTGCACAATTTTGTAGTGATGAATCATGGCTTAAATTACAAAACACTTTAGGGATAATCCCCCAGACATCATCGAGGTGGATCAATTGATTCTTGTTCCAGCAAAACTATTCTTCCCTATTAAAAAGTACTTTGAAAGTCAAAGACTTTCCTTAAATATCAATAAAGACACCAGCAGAACCATGCCCATTCCTTGGAGGTACACTCCACATCGTTAAGGCTCATCAGCACAGATTTAACAAATTAAACATCTGGTTAATGACTCAGAAAATCACAATTTTCGGTGATGCAACAATTAGAAACCTAAACTTTAGAACAACTGGAAACCTGAAAGAGTAAAACTTCCTTGTAAGTCTGATAACAGCAACACCACTTTCCATCTGCACACAAAGTTTTAGTTTTAAACAAAGTAGAAAAGGGAGGGGGCCTGGATTATCATCTCAACATAATAAAAGGTATGTTCATGCAACAAACTGGATTTTGGTGTTGTTGCTGGAATTTCAAGTGGTTTTCCCCTTACCTGGATGGCTTTGGGAGCTCATTGCTGGCAATGTCTAGTCCTTGGGAGAAGGGATTCGAGACAGATCAGCTTCCACGGGAGTAACAGCAGCTCAAAAGAGCTCCAATGCTTCACCAATACATAGGAATGGGAAGTGGGGATTAAATCATGGCCACCTTATAAAATCCAGGGCACAGTGACATGCTGAGTTGTATGGGAAGTAATCCAAGAGGGTGGCAGAGTATCTTCCAATGGCTTTTAAAATGGGAACCTGCAATTAAAGAAAAATATGTCTGCTTTAGCAAATTAAGATTAACAACCATTTAAATTATACATTATATAACCTATTTATCCCCTAGATTAAACTACAGTGCTATTTTAGGCATTAAGGGTTGCAGAGAGAGAGTAATTTTAAGAGTTATAAATGTTCCTTTTATTAATAACCATAAAAATGCAGATTAATACTCAACATTATTATTTTAAAAAATTTCAAAAACCAACCAACTTTCCAACTACACATTCAAGTCTTAAAAACCCCAAAATTCCGTGTTAGTTCTCATCCTCCAACAGCACCATATGAAGCCACTTCAGTCCAACAGCTTCCATATTTTAAAAGCCATATGTATGAGTGGTAACTGTACTTCACGCATCTGTTCCCCAAAGAAGTCTAAAGAAAAATTCCTCAGTGCCAAGAAGTGGTCTTGGAGCAGGAAGGAAAAAACCCACACAATCAATTCCACTCCCACTCTACCCAAGCCTCCAGCAGATTACTAAGATGCAACACCATACTGCCCCAGGTGAAAAAAAATCCACCATTCCCAATTATTTTAGAGGGAGGGAGGGAAAAGAGAGGGGAAAAAACCCCCACAGATTCAGCAACCCCTGATCCCTGCGCCCCAAGAAATAAAAGTATAGAAGTGGTAGATACCCCACCTGAGAGATTCACACTGATACAACCAGCCACCCTTGCACCAGAAGAACCTGCTGCAAGGTGTGCTCAAGTTCAGTTTCAGGGGGGTCAGGGGCTTTTTTGGCACTATACAAAGTGATATCAAATATTTCCCATCCCTGGAAGTGTCCAAGGCCAGGTTGGATGGGGCTGGGAGCAACCTGGTCTAGCGGAAAGTGTCACTGCCCATGGCAGGGGGTGGAACAAGATGGGCTTTGGGGTCCCTTTCCACCCAAACCATTCTGGGATTCCTGAACATCCCTGTTTTACAGGCAGGGTATCTCAAGTATTCTGCTCTGGTTTATCATACCTGCCCCTGGCACAGGCTCCCAGCCATAACCACTGAGATAGATGGAGCCAAACTGTCCTTTATTCACAGCCACACGTTATTTCCCTTCTTTGCACCATAAAATTCCTCAGCACTCAGGCTCCCAGCAGCCAAGCTCGCCTGGGTACCAGAGATGAGTTGTGAGCAGGCAGCTCATATCCAGAGCTCCTCCTGCCCTGACCAAGCATCACCCAGCACCAGCAGCTGACACCCAGCATTCCCCATCCCACCGCAGGGATGAGATCACCCTGCTGGCAGGAGCCAGCTCTTAACCCATCCCAATGGATCCAGCTGACTCTGCTCACCCCAAACTGCTCCACCAGCAGATCCGAAGGAGTGGTGCCCTCCAGCAGTGCTCGGGCGGGGGGATGACTGTGATGGTAACTACTCCTGCCTTGCACAATGAGCATCTGTCCACAGTTTAGCTGT
This sequence comes from Climacteris rufus, assembly GCA_013398175.1. Taxonomy (NCBI): domain Eukaryota; kingdom Metazoa; phylum Chordata; class Aves; order Passeriformes; family Climacteridae; genus Climacteris; species Climacteris rufus. The sequence continues at coordinate 386,520 of VZRZ01007628.1, forward strand.
GCCACTACATTTCAGGAAGTGCTATCTATTCTTGGAAGAGCTCTTATCACACTCAGATATGCGTGTTTCTTTCCAAGAAGGCAGCAAAACCAGGTCTAAGACTCCCAATACCAGCATGATGGGCTTTCTAAGGTTACTCCCCTGATGTGCAGAAAAATGCCCCAGCAGATGCTGCTGAACAGAGGCCTTCCTTGCTGTACTTCATTAAAAACCCTCTTTAATTGGCTGTTTCTCTGCAGCCCAAGCGTCTCAGCATTACTACTCTCCAAGTTCCTCTCTGCCCATCTTGCATTCTTAGAGGCCTGGAACACGTTTCATGTTACACGTCAAATTCAAGAGAAAATTATTTAAATGTCATTTCTAACCCCTGCAGGTCTCTGCCATCCCAAATGTTCAAGATGTTCCAGTTCCATTAATCAGCACATCCTGTTAAACAGAGCCGGGTCAGCTTAGACCAGGCATTAGCAAGAAACTAACATAATTTATTTCCATTAAAACCAGCAGGTACTGTTATAGCATAAGCAATCTCAGCTGTAGACAAAAAGGATTTGGAATGGAATTACCAGATTTCTGTGTCCTCATTTTCACAGCACAAGAATGAAAATGTGAGCATGAACAGTGGAAAGTTTTCCAAAGAAACTGGACTGAGACAGTAGCACCAAATCCATTTAACAGCACCACCAGTTTATCTATTTCTACTTCTGCCCCATCCCTGGAACTGTTCAAGGCCAGGGACTTAGAGCAACCTGGTCTAGTGAAAGGTGTCCCTGCCCGTGGCAGGGAGTGGAATGAAATGAGCTTTAAGGTCCCTTTCAACCCAAACCACTCTATGATTCCATTACTCTTTCCAGGACACAGCAGTCACGTCCCAAATTACCTCCTCCCCAAACTCTTAATTTTCAATTACTTCTTGCACTGATCTCCCTGCAGACCAACGAGCTGCTGTCAGGCCCCCATCTGCAACAATTCTTGTGTAAATTTGTCATTTTGCCATTACCTCAATGAAAACATTTCTTAAATCAAAAGAAGCAAAATGCTGTCTTATCCCTATGCCTCGGATGTCTGGAGGTCTGTAGGGTTTTCCAAGCAAATTATCTCATTAAAAAAAAAAAAATAGAAGATTAAAAAGAAAAACAACCCTGAGTTTGTTTAACTTCTACTCCAGTGCCTTCCAGGACAAGGGCGATCACCTCTGGCCTGCACAGCTCGGCCCGAGGAACAGCGAGTCCACCCCAAGCATCATTCCAGAGGCACATTCTCCTCCAGCAGGGGCAAGGACTGGGTCAGGGCCGCCTGTCCTCCCAGCACACAGGATTTAGAGCACACAGGAGGAACCTCAGAACCCACTGCTTTGGCCAGACATGTCACTTTTGGAGGGTCGGGACACATCAGGGTTCTCTGGGCTCCAGCTCGGAGCAGAGACAGAGACGGACGGCTGCTGCCACCGGCACGCATCGCTCGCCCTGCGAGCCCCAGGATCACCTGCTGGCTACAGGAATTTTCTTGGCAGACAGCAAGCACTGGGGCAGTGACTGTGCCAGGTTTGGCACCTCCCTAGGCACAGGGCAGAGGAAGGACTCAGGAGAGCATCCACACACAAGACGGTGGATGGCACTGCACATCTCGGACCGCGAGGCGGAAAGGCCGAGCAGAACTGCAGGCTCAAACCAGCAGGTGTATAAAACATTACTTAATCAGGTGTAGCACACAGGACTGGGATGACCAAGCTTCCTGCCTTGCAGGAGACTTGTCTGGAGTCTGTTCACTGCTGGATTTTTCAAAAACTCAGAAATAGAAGCACAAGGAACCACTTAATGACTATTTATTGCAGCCTACTTCTACCAGGGAACACTGGAGAGCACAGGCTCCCTAAAACCACAGGGCTGGGGCACCAGCAGCTGTATCCTCATCACATCCCTGCATCAGAAGGGGGTCATGTTCTGAGTGTGCTGTCACCTCCTCATCACCAGCCCAAAACGAGCTTCCATACCTGGAGTCACCACACAGCAGAACAAGCTGAGGGGCTGCAGCCTCTGCAAAAGCCCCTTGCTTCTCACTGTTCTGGTGCCTCAGCAAATCACCATCCCTTCCTCTGCACCTTCCCTACATTAAAGATCATTTTAGCTCTTCTCTTACTCCTCCCCTACCAGCCAGTCCATCACACAACAGGCTCAGGGCTCAGCAGCACAGCATCATTCATGCCAAGGAAAGGATGCACGGGCTTAAAATGCTCCCATGAGACTTCAACTGCTCCTTGCAGAAGCTGGGAAGAAAACAGTGGAAAATTCATCTACAGGCTGGGTCATCACATGTGGCAACAAACCACCTATACACCGATGGGCAGGAGTAACAGGGATAAGGAGAGGGTATGTGGCACTAAGCTCAAAACAGCTCCCTAAAACAGAAGATCCTTCCCTTTCCTCTTCTCCAGCTGCACAACCAGGCTTGGCCCCCAAAACCACACAGACAACACAGCTCCACAACTCAATCCTACACTATTCCTTCAACACACTTTCCAAGAGCACTTTTTCCCCACCAGGCATCTAGAAATCAGTAAGAGACACAATTGCACGACCTAGGAAACACGGGTAATCCTACAGTTTTCCAAGTCCATTTCCATACATTTTGCACCTATGGAAAGCTTTGTTTTATTCTTTTTAACATAGTAACATGAATCTTACAGTTTTGCCAAAAGAATGAGGACTGGTGCACCTTCCCTACAAAGACAGGTTGAGAAAGTTGGAACTGCTCAGCCTGGAGAAGGTTGTGTGGAGACCTCACAGCAAACTTCCAGCATCTGAAGGTACCCACACAGAAGCTGGAGTGGGACTCTTCAACAGGAACTGTGGTGACAGGACAAGGAATAAAGGGTTCACACTGAAAAAGTGGCAATTTAGATCAGATATTAGGAAGAAGTTTTTTACAGTTAGGGTGGTGAGACTGGCACAGGTTGTCCAGGGAGCTTGTGGATGCATTCCTGGCATTTTTCAAGGCCAGGCTGGATGGAGCTTGGTGCAATCTATTCTAGAGGAAGGTGCAGGGGGGCAGAACAAGATGATCTTTAAGGTCCCTTCCAACCCCCTATCATTCATTCTATGATTCTATGACAGTATGAATGCTCACCTTCCTTTTCCCAGTCCATTCCAGATGTGCCTCTCTGCTAGTCACAAGTCCAGATGTGCAGCAACCACTAATTACAGTTATGATAGAACTCTATTTACAAAGCTCCGTTTTTCAGAGCTTAAATTGCTGTTCAGCTGAGATAAAAATCTTGGCCTGGGGGTGAAGTTTCAGGACTGAGTCAGCCCGGTTGCTGCAGGACCACGAGCTCTGGATGACCCGGCCCTGTCAGACACAGCACCAGCACTGCACTGCAGCCAGCTGACAAGATCACTTGGAAACCTCAGGGAAACAAACCCAAGTGCTGCTGACTCACTGCATCACAACACGGTGTAAGGGTGTAAGCCGTACTCCTACTCCACACCTTGCTGTGCTCTGAGCTTTCGTTCCAGGCCCGAGAGAGCTGCTCGGCCTTTCAGACCCCTGGGAAGTGCAAGTGCTGCAGAAAATGCTGTTTCAGCAGGACAAGGAAGCCAGCTCTGCAAACACAACAGCACAAGGGATGCTAGGCGGCCTTCCACATCCAGGCACTCCTCTAGCAGCATTCCAGCACTGTGGGCTTTGGTCTCCAAAAGCCATGGAAACACCACCTTCCTAAAGGCATTACTGGTGATCATTCTGCCTGGCACGGCTGATTGATTACAACAAGATCGTTATTTTCTCCCCAAAATTTACAAGCAAACAGCACTGAGTTTAATCCCACATGCTCCACGTAACATGACAACATTATCTTGATGTTTCCTTGGATTCCTACTCGTAGCAGGCAGCCTGCAAACAACCCCACGCTGCAGCTCATACGTGCTTAGCACAGACTCACCGACCTGAAGAGAGGCAGAGCCTCTGTTGGAGTTTATTGATTAAATCTTTCCTTTGACAACAGATCCTGAACTTTAACCAGAGGGGAGAAAAGCTGCCTTTGCTTTTCAGTGCTTGTTTATAAAATACTGCCAATACAGGATCTATACATGAAAAGAGGAGGAAAGGAAGAGGCTTAGAGGTGCCTGAAAACAATTTACTGTGACCACAGAGTGATTTACTCCATCTTTATTTAGAACGATAGAATGGCTTGGGTTGGAAAGGACCCTCTTGTTCCAAACCCCTGCCATAGGCAGGGACACCTTCCACTAGACCTGGTTGCTTTATTTAGAGCAGAGCCAGTGTGAAACAGCCTTCTGAGCTGATGATCTCTGAGGACCACGTTTCCCAGCCATCACTTTGCAAGATGACAAAAACAGTGGCAGTAGTCCCAAGTGAATTTGTTGCTGTATTAGCCCAGTTCCTCCAAAACTATGCATATTTTGTGCAAATCTTGATACTCTCCCCCTCCTTTTCCAAGTACACAGTATAAGAGTTTCAAAAGGGCAAGAAAAACAGCATCAGAGCTGTGGTACAAATTCCTCATGCAGGTGAAGCAGATTATAAACCTGCAGCCCAGAGAGCCCAGAGGCGACTTAGAGATATTACAGTGATGCAGAATCATGATTAATGCAGACAAATCACCGACCATTCTGCTTTCCATCTACTTCTTTCAGAGCTAGAAGATTTTCCCCTTCTTTTGCTGGGTGAGAGGTTGGGTGGACACATAAAGGAGGGAAGGTGTTGGAAAAGGCACTTCAGGTGGCAAGCTGAAGTGTGCATTACCTGCTCCTCCGTAGACGCACTGAGAAACTCTGACTTGGGGTGCTGGAAAAAGCAAAAGTTGTCCTAAATTCCAAAAGCAAACAGACAAATTTCTTATGAAAGAGGGTGAGCATGAAGCACTTCCTCACAAGGCCAGGAAAATCCATGAGACAAATCACTGTTTCGGAAGTGTCACCACATGCATGTCTTGTTGTGAAATGCCTCCCCAAGGTAAATCCTTTTGGATGCTGCTGGAGAACATGGAAATCAAGTACCTTTAAAGACCATAAAAAAACTTAAATTCTCACCTAGACCAACCTACACCAAACCAACCCAGCTCTGCTTTGTCCTACACAGATGTGACAGTCCCATCTCAAAAAATCACAGAGTTTACTCTGTATAATTCTCTATATTGCACTGAAATCACGTATCAGATTCTTTAGTTTCCACACTTGCACTCAGTAAGTTAAGGAAAATACTCAGGTGCCCTGGCAAGTGGAAGTGTTGACACAGCAATCAGGAATCCTCACGGAAGGAGGACAGGGAGCACAAGCAGTGTGAGCACCCAAAACCTTCATTACAGTTAGAACTGTGTGAGTAAAAATTAAACAGGAAATCCAACCTAATCCAGCTGTTGCAAACAGCTCCTCACCCAGGGAATACCAGGTACATACATGCCACAGTACAGATCCAGACTGACCAGTCCAGCCCTCATTCCCAGGACATCCATCCCACCTTTGCTAAGCTCGTTGTTTCCATGCCCTTTCCCTGCAGCACCAAAACCAGAGGTACCTACCTTTAACTTTAACATCAAAAGCTCAACACAATTCAAAAGCACAAACCACCTCAGGAACACAGCAGCATTATCCAGCACTTCAAGGAACCAGTCCCCAGTGCATTTGTTTAGCAAATGCTGACATTTCCCTGCCAGCCATCACAAGCAGTTCTCACATGACAGCCCAGAGTCGAACAAATATTGTGTTTCCGCCTCTCCCTTCAACTTCCACTCTCCAACACACACTGTGAAGATTTACTGCTTGTGTGCTCACACCAAACATTTTACCCTTGTGACAGGTTTTGTGTGGTAAAACCATCAGACAGGGATTCCATCTCTAACCACATTTGTCCTAAATGTTACATTACAGTGTGTGTGCGCTAAGACTTCAGGACTAACCGATACCTGCTCCATACTTACACAGTTCCTCCAGGAACTACAGACCCTTACTAGACAGTCCCTGGGAGTTGCTTTTGGAGCAATCCTGCTATTATTCCAGGCAGTGGCTTGTTAAGCAAGTCTCTGCAATATAAGCAGTGCAATACATGCACTGAAGTCACTGTCAGACCTGAAAAGAAAACAGAATGAACAGCCACAAATGGCAAGACACTATTAACTAATTATGAGCTACTTTATTAACACAGAACTAATCCACAGCTATTTAAGGGTAGGAAAGCTAGATGGAAATGATTAATCTAATTATGTGTAACTGAAATTCTCTATAAAAATAATCAAGAAAAATGCTTTATTACCCTTTCACATTTTTTTGTTTCTTATTGTCAAGTAATACGCTACTACTAACTTCCAGGGCACACAGATTCCTTGAGTAAAGCTGCTTTTCCCAGGGTCTTTTCAGTTGAGTCTCAAAGTGCTCAGACTGATCTCTGGTGGCAGTCCTGTACTTTAGCTCTGTAAATCCAAGCACTGAGATGCCATCCCAAACTGAAAACATGGGGACACTGATATCTCAGTGAAAGTGAAGACACCCTTCACCTATTTCAATGTTAAATTAACACAAAATTGACATTATTAGAGCTTGCCCCAGCAGTATTTTCCTCACTGAACTCTAAACTGAGAAAATCCCTCATGGTACCTTGTACAGACACTTTTGCAAATCACCACCTTGACCAGCTGCTCTGAAAACCGAAGGTGCCTCCACAGCCTAAAAAGAAAAATCTTCAATCTTCTGGCAGCCACCCAAAATCACAAAAGTTTTGTGCCCCATCTCCTTCCTTGCTAGTACACAAGAGTATCCATATGATTTCTACTTTCACGGATTTCACAGCACTACCACTGGGTAGATCTCTCATCTACTTTTAGACCTCAATAAGTATGGATGTTGAAACCACTGCAGGCATCCCAAACACACAGAGAAGCAAAAACACTTTGGGAATGACCAAGAGGATGAGGAGTGAACTTAAACCCTCTGATGCATCACCCAAGGCTCTGAACAAAAGATCCCCAGCAAATCTGGAAATACCACCTCATGTTCACTCTGTGGGAGCTCCAATTTAAAGTGGTCAACAGCTTGGAAATATTTTTTTAGAGTCAAGCAGGAAGAGCTGCAGATTCAGAAATGCAAGTGACTGTTTGAAACCTGGGACTGTGCGAATTTGCAGGAATACAGAGCCCTCCTTGACTAGCAAGACTCTGGCAGAGGGTCTGAAAGAGCAGGATGCTTCTGAGCTCGATCCAGTTTCTCAGCAAGAGCAGCAAGAACAAGCAGTCTCACAGATGGATCCGCGTGGGAGGGAGAAAGGATAAAAGTCTGCCTCGGGAGCCTGTTCCAGCTGCTACTGAAGCCTTGGAGGAGTCGGTACAAATTGGGCAGAGTTACCTATAAAAATCTAGTGTCTTGGCTTTTTCTGAAGCCCTCTTCTTCCCCAATTCCATGTTTTTCCTCCATCCTACTATTTCCACATTTGAAAGAGACCAAATCAGATAGCTGAAAGTAGTGCTTGACAGAAGATATATGAATACTGGGAGTTTGTCCCATTTCTTCATTCCTTCCTTGCAGATCATCCTCACTACACTCACTCAGAAGCAGAAAAATCAAAACTCCTTTTGAATACTTGACTGAGAAGTAAATAAAAAAGGTATATTCAAGGCCAGGTTGGAGCAACTTTATCTAGTGAGGGGCAGCCCTGTCTATGGCATGGGCGTGGAACTAATGGTCTCTCAGGCCCCTCCCAACCCAAACCTTTCTGTGATTCTATGATTCTAAATTCTTTTTATCCAAAATCCGCCTAACAACATTTTCAGTGGCAGGAAGAGGTTGTGTGGCCAGCAGAGAGGGAGCTCACCTCACTCACTGAAAGCAATTCTTTACCTGGAGTTGTTTTTCATCTCCTCAGGTAGGCAAAGGCAGAGAGAAAAACATTTACCTTTTCTCTTCATGTACTTGAGCTGTTCCAGCCACATCTGAACTTCTTGTTCCTTCTGACAAAGAATCAAAATTACTGGTCACTAGCTGTGCTTAACCCATCTGGTCTCCCAGCATAAAATAGCTGAGTACATGTGTCATCAATCACTGTTAATTACTTCATTAACTTGGAGAAAGAATATTGACTTTTTTTTTAAAGAACAAACATTGTTTAAGGTCAGTCTAGTTCTCTTTTTTTTTTTTTAATTGAATGCTATCTGATTACCAAGAGAAAATAATTTAGTCTGAGCACTAAAGCAACCCTGTCACATAACTCGTGCAGTTCTTTTATCAAGTGAAACATTCCCTCAAGTCTCTTGTGGAAGTGGCTCCGTGGCAGTGCCAGTTTTATCCAGAAACTTCGTGCTGTTCTCCAACAGCCCGTGCGCGCGTCAGCCACGCTGCCATTCCCACCTACTGCCCCCGTGGCTTTGGTAGTCCTGACCTTTGTCATGCTCTGGGAAAGAAACATGCCTCAAGGTCTCCACAAACAAGTTGCATCATTTTGGAGTGGACATTTAGCCCTCTGCTGTCGGCTGCAAAACAGTGACACAGAGAGAGAGATTACAGCCGTTTGTGCGTTGTCATCTGCACCAGATCCACTGCCAGCACAGACTAAAATCAGTCAAGATCCACAGAGCATGATGCAAACTGCCCCCTGGACTCTCCCACTGCTCCAGAGGCTGACTCATGAGGGATCCCCTCATGTGCCCACTCATGAGCTTACCTTCCTTTCAGGCAAAGGGGTCCCTCTCCATACCTGCTCACAGAGCCTCACCAGCCACGCTCTCTGGGAAAAACCACTTTAGCTCAGGATTTATTACATTTTTTCACGCCCCATTTACTGGCTCAAACACTCACTGCCCACCTTCAAAAAGCTATTTTTGTCTGAGGACATCCCCTGATACTCCTATCCCCCAATATCCCATGAGTCTGCCCCCCAAAACCAGGGCTGTGCTTCCCAATCCACACTGCAGGAATGCGTGCAGATCTCACATGAGCACCCTCAACCTTGGCTAATGTCCAGCTCATCAGACACAGCACACCCTCACCCAAAAAAACTTTGGGATCCCACCATGGGTTCCAAAGTTTACATTTTTGTGTGTTTTATTACTTCTGTCTGGCACTGAATGTTAATAATGTTACCAAAACATTGCCTTTCCCACTGCAACCCAATCAGCCAGAGCCCAGTCCTAATGAACTTCAGAGAATCGTGGAATCTCAGAATGGTTTGGGCTGGGACAGACCTGAAAGACCATTTTTTTCCAACCCCCAACCTGTGGTGTCACTCTGCCACTTCTGCTTTTAATGGGTCTGTTTTCCTGCAGCCAACAAAAATGTCTTACAGCACTCATTATGAATTTGTATATCTTACTCAAAAGACCTTAACCAGGGCATTACCTAAATCCAAATTTTACATATGAGCATAAAGAATAATGCACCAAACAGAAAGGAAAACGTATAACTTCACCTTAAAATGCACCAAAACCAAGAAAAATAATTACAACTTCGCCTTTAAAGTGCAATATAACATTTGCTTTCATTTATTGGGAAAATCTGTTCTCCCCTCATCAGCAGCATGTGAAAAGTGATCCTGACATACACTTGCACCATCTCACACCACCACTCAGCTCACAGGACCATCCCTTGGGTACCCTACTCAGTCCCCAGCTCCCCTGTCCAAGCCCCAGACTGCTGATAGCTGAACAGGCAGGAATCCCCATGGGAAGATGAAGAAAATACATGGCTTTATATTCAATGGGATTTCACATTTTCCAATTGTTCCAGTTTTAAATTAGAAGTCACATTTTTGAGCCACATACATGGCCAGAATAGAAAACCAAGTAAGTCATCACAAAATTGTAAATTCCTGTGTTGTACCCCTCTGAATAGGGTTAAATTTGTCATTATCAACATCACACTCTAATAAAAACTAGAATCTTCAGGCAAATATTTCACTCTTAAAAGCTGACAAGCAAGAAAAGCAAGGAAGGAACAACTGGCACTACTCAGACTTGAGGGGGTTTAGGGTTGTTTTTTATATATTTATCTTTTTTATAACACCATCAAAGCCAAGAAGGACTAAACCCTCTAAAGAAGTACTTTAAGGTTACCTTGACAGACACAGACCAACAAACTTTTGTGAGTTTACTTCCCAAGTGTTGCTTCCAACATCAAGGTGGTTCCTTAAGTCAGTGTGAAGGAAGGGCTCCATTTCCTTTAGGATTTACACCACATTTTATATGGCCCATTTTGCCTGTTTGCACAACATGAACATAGCAAGGCAAAATGGAATTGTTCCTTCAAATAAGAAAAGTGGATTGTAAAGCCACAAAAAATTGGACATATTTCAAGGACTGATACAGCACCTGTCATGGGGGCTTTTTAAGGTATGTTTTAAAATACTGCCAGTGGGCAGATAAAAAGACAGACTTAACTCCATGTCCTCATGGAAGCCTTAGAGCCCTAACTTAGGTTTGGGTTGGAAAGGACATTAAAGGTCATCCCATTCCACTTCCTTGCCATGGGCAGGGACACCTTCCACTAGCCCAGGTTGCTCCAAGCCCCATCCAACCTGGTCTGGAACACTTCCAGGGATGGGGCAGCCACAGCTTCTCTGGGCAACCTGTGCCAGGGCCTCACCACCCTCACAGGGAACAATTTCTTCCCAATATCCAATTTAACCCCGCCTTCTGTCAGTGGGGAGCCATTCCTGCTTGTCCTGTCACTCCAAGCCTTGTCCAAAGTCCCTCTGCAGCTCTCCTGGAGCCCCTTTAGGCACAGGAAGGGGCTCTTAGGTCTCCCTGGAACTTTCTCTTCTCCAGGTGAACACTCCCAGCTCTCCCAGCCTGGCTCCAGAGCAGAGGAGCTTCAGCCCCTGGAACATCTCCATGGCCTCCTCTGGACTCACTCCAGCAGCTCCATGTCCTTCTGATGCTGGACTCCAGAGCTAGAAGCAGCTCTGCAGGTGGGGTCTCACCAGGGCAGAGGGGTAGAATCCCCTCTCTGGCCCTGCTGGTCACACTTCTTTTGATATAGACCAGGATGGGGGCGGGTTGGGATTTTTGGGCTGCAGAGCACATTGCTGGGTCATATTGAGCTTCTCATCCACCAGCACCCCCAAGCCCTTTATGGCTTTTCACACTAAACAGCACAGACACAACATTCCTGTAACACACTCCTCTTTCAGGGTGGGAACCAAGCAAAGTAATTTACACCTGGTTTTGTCCCTCTTCAGCCTTTTAAAACATCAAAGCCCAGTCTTCAGGGTCTTTTATTCAGTCTCCTGGAGCTTGGGATTTTGCACCTTTGCATGCTCCTAAATACCTTCCTTTAACTTCATGCTAACAAGTTTCAGCTTCCACATCAGGAGGAATTGCTTGGCTTTCAAGATAAACTGCCGTTAGTCACCAAAGCTCTGCTGTGCAGAATCTCCTTTCACCTTATCACCCGCTGCTTGGAATACTACAAAATAAATGAACAGGAAAGAATACAAGGTAAAAACAAAACAAATCCAAAGATTTTGCATGTAAGTGTTAATCTGGATACATCTTGTACCTTACAGCAGGTTGTAGTGAGGTGGGGGTTGGTCTTTTCTCCCAGGTACCAAGTGATAGGACAAGAGGAAACAGCCTCAAGCTGTGCCAGGGGAGGTTAACGTTGGATATTCAGAAAAATCTCTGCATGGAAAGGGTTGCCAGTCCCCGGCACAGGCTGCCCAGGGCAGTGGTGGAGTCCCTGTCCCTGGTGGGATTTAAAATTTCTGCATGGATGTGGCACCTGGGAACAGGGGTTAGTGGTGAAACTGGCAGTGCTGTGGGATGTTGGATTTGATGATCTTAAAGAACTATTCCAACCTAAACGATCCTGTGATTATATGAACATAATGATTAATAAGTTACATTATGGCAGAGGAAAACAAATGGCCTGACAGCCAATGCCTGCAGCCACCTCAAGCCAACAGTGCAGTCCCTTCCTGAAGGAAATCACGCAAAGCCACAGCACACTACCACAGACAAACACCTCCTCTGGATTTCAGTCGTCTGAAAATTTACATTTCAGCACCAGTTTTACATTCAAACAAAGTAGGGGGCCACTGCAAAGCAAACATGACTCCCATTACCTCAAAACACTCGGCATGCAAAGCACAGTCCAAGGCTGGGGCGGGGGGGAAGGAGATTGCAAGAATGTTTTCCTGAAATGGAATGGGGAGATAAGATCGAGTGAAAAGGAGCAGAGGCTGCTGACATATCTAGACTCACAGAAGCCAGTAAATATGCAAATAGGCTGCCATTTCTGCCAGTAACACTCAGAACCAACTTTGATTCTGCTAAAATATATCGCATTAAACAAGAGAGATAAGCCCAGCGCTGAATCTATACAGAGCAGCTCCCTTTGACCAAGACAGCTTTATTTCTCACTCAAGGAAATCCTGAACAAAGCTTTCTATTCAAAGAGTCTCCACTCTGACTATCAGAGTTTTTATGAAAAACTTTGGCCATTTACCTTTTAGTAGTCTAATTTGCAAGTACTATTAAAAACTCTACACAAAGCCATAAACTACCCTGAAAAAGCTGCATCCAGTACCAGTCACAAATCCTTCCCCAAACCAGGAAAGGGCTTGTTGCCCTGGAGCCATGAACAGCAAATTTCACAGGAGATGTCAGAGAGGAGAAAATAAAGGGTGTATTGAATGTGCATCCCTGGAGACAGAGATTACAGAGCAAGAACTGAAGTTGATGTGACCTGATAGCGGATGATAAACTCAGGAGATGATAAAGGCACTCCTTGGACATCCATCTGTTGTCCTTGGAGTTTGGAGAGACACACCAGGCAGACATACATATGTAAGAAAATATTAAATAGATACATGGTTTATTTTCATATATATGCATGAAATAAATTAATATATTTATATACAAAAAGACTTCATTTTATCTGCCTACGACCTCTGATTCAGTGACTCGAGCTCAAAGGCCACTTCTGGGTATAGTCTGAGACACACATTTTGCACATTTCTAAGCAAGAGGATAAGAAGCACTCCCCTGCCACGGCAGGGACTGAACTCAGCTTCAATAACTTATTTCATTCAGTAAGGCTGTTTCCTAACAGAGGAAAAATAGTACAACCTGGACCCTTCCTCAACAGCCCTTGGCTGCTCTTCTGAGATTTCAGTACACAGGGAAGAGCATCAAGAACTTCAAGCAATTGCCAGCATCAAAAAAAAAAGCACGTACAAAAGCTAGGAAGAAGTAAAAAAATAAAAATCAGACCTTTGCAGGCTGAGTAAGCCTTCCACGTACATCACAATACAACAGGAACAATTTCCCCAGCAATGCGAGGCACTGCAGAGAGATTAAAGAAGGCTCCAGCTCTCCAGGAGCAGGACCTGCAGGCAGCAGGGAGGCCTCAGGAATTACCAGGAGCAGGAAACCATCCCCATACCTGTGGTAAACACAACAGAGAGCATTTTAACAGGAGGTGGCTCGGGAAAGCTCCCAGCACAGCAGCTCCCAACGCAAGGTTATGACAAAGCAGCTTTGCTGGCAGGGAGGCAACAGACACGTCTGGGAGGGCCTGCTCCAGCAGAGAAGAGCCTCAGGAAGAGGGAATAACCCAGCAGCTGGAAAATGCCAGACCATGAAACACCTGTGCTTGGTGCTCACCTGTGCTCAATCCATGCTCCTTCCATCCCAGCCAGCCCCAGCACTGCCCCGGGAGGGAAACATCAGGACCTGTTCCTCTGTGCGCCTTCATTTCACACCCACACTTGTTGGTTGGCTCCAGCATATGCTCAGAATTCCCTTATCCGTATTCCGAGGCTGCGATAATTCCCATTTTCCTTGCCAGTGCTAAGAAGGAGCCTCAGAGCTATATGCTGAGGCCCTAGAATTTAAATATATGATAACACTGTAAATAAAAGGAAACAAATTCCTCAAGGAAAACCTTTTCACATGCCAGATCAGTTCCCAATAGTAACTGCTCTGCTTTGACAAGAGATAAATATTTACAGTCTGAAACAGAGAACACCTTGTGTTGCAATACTGGAACGCAAACCTTGTCAGTCCTGGTATCCTTAGGAGAGGTTTTTGATATTTAAAAAAAAAATTAGAAATAAAACCCCAAGCTGAGCACTTAGAAGCACACACACATAATTGTGCTCATTTACCCCAACAAAACAAAAACGTGAAGGTAGTCACACAGAGAAATTGTCAAACATACTGAATCCAGAACAGATTTTCTCAAAAGGAGACCTCATCCCCCAGGGAATGTAGACAGTTTACAGCAAAAGTCTAAATTATTGCCAAGAATATGCTGCTTTTTTTTTTTTATTTATTTAAATATAGTCTAGGTTGCTCCTCTTAGACATTCCTCTAGTGAATGTAGACACTGAAGATTTTTCTTAGTGGAGAAAAAAGGCAGCAACAAGGGTTAGATGTCCATATCAAACTCCTTGGATTGGGGGATTCCACACTGGGAATACCCTTGGAAGAGGAAAGGGAAAGCCTAACAGCTAGAGCCTGAGCTATCTCTCAGCTTCCAGCATGCCTCCCAACAACCTCCAGGCTTGATCAGCTCCTTCCAGCTAAGGAAAGAATGTGGGGAATGTCATTCATAATGGCACTTGGGAAGATCGAGGACTGGAAAGTATACAATAACTGGATATCCTTGTCCTGAGGAGGGTGATAAGCCCTGTGAAAGGGGATGCTCTCATTTCTAGCAGCAGACGGCCACAGCTCAAGTTCCTCAGGTTTGCTGCCATTTTAAACAAGGCAAACACCTAATTAAACATGAATGCCTTTTTTTTGCGCTGTCTGTGCAGTCCAAACTCCCATTTCTAACAGGACCTGCACGAGGCCAGCCTGGCTGAGCTGTTACACTACAAGGTCTCATATCTGAAGTGTAATATTCCTCATCCAACTGTTATTTGGGCTTTTATGGCCCATTTCCCTTTGAAGTGGGGCAGCCCAGCCGCTGGCAGGCTGACAGATGAGTTCAATGTCTATCTGCCAGTCTCTGTTTCCTTACTTCCTTCTCCTCTTACAATGGAATTATTACCTTGTGCTAAACTTTCCTGCCTCAGCCCCGCTGCTGCCATGGCCGGTGTTACTCCACGATACCATCTCTGCAGTCAGCCAAGCCTTATGTTCCGTGCACAAGTTCTCCACTTGCTCCCCTGCTTCCAGCATCCCTGCACAGCAGTTTATTTTTAGCCCAGCATTTTTATAGCAAAGCCCAGAAGCAGCACACTTTCAGTGCCAAACAGAATTCAGTTGTGATTCTAACACTGCGAGCTGACAGAAGGGCACTTTGGTTTGACGGTCACAGAACGTTGGTGTGACTCCGTGGCTGCCACCAGGGCCACTGCTGACCCTGGGCTCTCCCAGCTGCTCTCCCACACTCTCTGACCCTGGGCTCTCCCTGCACTGCTCTCCCAGCTCCACACATCACTGCCCCTGGGTTACCACAAGGGTCAGCCCAATATTGCCACACCATTCACCCCTCCAGCAACATAATTGTTTTTTCCATGTGTGTGCAGCCTCCCATGTGGAGAAGGATCTGATCCCCCTAACCAGGACACCAGTCCTCTTTACACTTTCAGTGCCATGAACCAGACAAGAATCAGAGAATCACTGAGGCTGGAAAAGACCTCCAAGATCATCAGGCCCAACCTTATAGCACTAAGTGCCACATCCAGCTGTTTCTTGAACACTCCCAGGGATGGCAACTCTGCCACCTCCCTGGGCAGCCCCTCCCAATGCCTGACAACTCTTTCAGGGAAGAAATTCTTTCCGATTTCCAACCCAAATGTCCAGGCAGAGAATTGTAGTGGCCCAGGAGAGCCCAGAGCTTCCCCCTTGCAGGTCCACATGAACGTTTGTAATTTGGAGGCACCACTCACAGCCAGCTCAAGTCAAAGGGGAGATCCCTGCTGGCTTTACCAGGTGCTGGATCAAGCCCTTAACCACCAACACAGCCAAGGAGAAGTGCCCAAATATACAAAGTGAGGCTCCTACTCAGCTTTACCATCATTTTCTAATTGTTCTTTCACTGGGCTCAGAGGTGGTTTTCAAACTATAATTGAAATAATTCCCTACTTTTTGCAATAGTTTGTTGTTTTCAGTGAAACTATAATAATAGAATCAGATCCACCAGGTACCACCACCAGCTTTTTCTGTTTACAAAGAACAACTTAGTACAGCAAATAGCAGCAAAAGATACCCAGACACAGTAACTGAGATGAACAAGACCATGTAATCTGTGCAAATCCACCCCAAACCAACATGGATTGCTCATGAAATTGCACAGTAAAAGTCTTTTCTACTTTCTACAGTTCACAGTACGTGCTCATGAACAAGATTTCAAAGACAAGGCCATCTTCTCCAAGGTATAAAGCAGCCAGTGACAAGATCTACACTTTTCCCTGAAATCACATCAAGCCTTTTTGTTCACTGGCCCAGAAGTCTCCAGCTTTCCTGCAGGTTTGATAATTTATAACATAAAAACTCAGATTACTTTTCTATGTCACGAGTTGGTGGGTTTTGCAAAGCTTCAAGCAGAAAGTGTTTTTCCTAATGTTAAATATTTCATTCACTGTTATGATTAAGCCCATCCTCAAAGACTCCATCCAAGGCACAGGGAGCAGATGAGGCAACAGAGATGAACAATGGGATGAAGAGGCTGACAAAGAGAGACCAACACAGCCCCCAAGGAAGCATTAGATACCTACACTGTACAATCAGAATAAATACTCCTTTCTAGTCCTCTCCCTCCTCCTTTGATCATGATTCCAGGTTAAACCGTTGTGAGAGGCAGTACTGACTCAAATGTATCCTTCAGCCTCCACCAGGATCTGACAGCATGTATCAGTTGTGGAAATAAATAAGTAAAGAACATTTCTTCCCAACCAAAGCATTGCTATTTGATTCAAACAGGAAATCAGTCTTGGGCAGGAGAAATGCACAACAGAATCCATATGGAGAGTAATTTATTTTGGGAGGTTCACATACATCAAGTAGTGAGAAAGAATTGAAATGCAAATGCAGGTCACAGTAGCCAATGTCTGTCCCAGCCCACTGGAAGGACTGGTTACTCAGCAGGACATCCAACACCAGATTCCATCACACCTGACTGTGTGTGGCCTCTTTCCCTTGCCTTCCCTTCCTCTTCAGCACAGAGCAAGGACAGGACACAAAGTTTTGAGCATTCTCACCACCCAACACATCGGAGCCCTCATCACACTGCTGAGTAAGAGCAGCAGCACTAAAAGGTGGAGAACTCAAGTAATCCATGCAGCAATTCCAACCCACAGCAGAGCTCAGGTGCACAGAATCCAGAGGCTGATTTGTTGACCAACAGCAGAAACAGCAGTGTCAGAAGAGACTTTCTGCTTTGCACAGGGAGCAAAGATGGGCTGAGCTTTGCAACAACCCAACAGAGATCCTGCCTGCATTCATGGAATCGTTCAGGTTGGTAAAGACCTCCAGGACCATCGAGTCCAACCATTAACTCAGCACTGCCAGGTCTGTTTCTTTCCCTGCCCCTGAAGATGCACCAGCAGCACAAACCACACTCAAACTGCACCATCTCCCCAGGAAGGCAGGAGGAGACCGCATCTCAAGTGTGTTCTTGCCCTCTCTGGCTTTACAAAAGGTGCCAGCCTTCACCCCCTCCACCAAGACCTCCACAAAAAACATGATCCATTATCTTCTCAGTTATTCCAAAACATGTCTGTGCTCCCTTTTTCCCCAAGCAGTCTAAAGAAAGAAGCCAGGCTTCCCAGAAGGACGCACATCCCGCTGAGCTGAGTCCTGGTGATCTTGTTCATGCCGTGACTTGGAGAGATCTCCTCTCCTGACTCACCCACAGCACTAGGGACAGTAATTTCATTCTAAGTCTCTGCTGGCTGGAGAAGCAACTCTTTTCACCTGAAGAAATGAGTTCCATACACGCAGTGCTGTAAAATATCATCCAGACTGCAGGAAAGCTCAGTTTTACCCATGAATTTTCCTTTAGGACTCCTCTTGCTGGACGGTCTGCACCACAGCTCTTCCCCTTCCAAAGGTCTCTGGAAATTCAGTGATCTTTACGTTCCTATTTGCCTACAGTTGGACCCACTGCATCCAAAGTCAAGGCCAGCAGCCCATCTTCCCACCTCATCTCATCCCACCTCATTCCAAACCAGTGTCCACAAATACCTGCCCACCACCACCATGTTCCCAGGGGGAGACTTCTCCCTTCCCCCTGGCCTGATCTCCCAAGGCTAAAACTCTCAGACTATTCCAGTTCTCAGAATCCTCGTAGTTTTAAAGGTGTGAATAATGCAATTTTTCTTCACTTTTGAGCACGTTATTTGAGCAGAAAAGTAAACCTCACCACTCTACACGCACATGAACCCACAGCAAAAGGCAGACCATTTTTGTTTGCTCCCTGGAAGAACCACCTGTATTGAAGGTTTTACCAGAATCTGCAACAAACAGTAACAAGAACTAGATAACTGTAGCTCCCATGGGAAAAAAATGTAACCTTCCTAGTGCTCAGAACAACACTCCTTTCCTGAGAATTTCCTGGGAACAGCACACAACAGGATTAATTCCTTGTTTCAGGCTCACATTGTGGAGCCTTTTCTCCAAGCCATGTGCGCAAGACAAAGTTTTGTCAACACAAACCCAGAACTAACCTGAACATTATTTCACTGAGCAAATGCAGTTTAAGCTGTTTGAGCACAGGAGAAGGATGTGAACTGAGGGGTGACAGGCCAGTTATGAGTAACTGCTATTCCTCAAGCTGAAGTTAACACAAATTCTATCAGCAAACTAATGCTCTCACATGCACGTGACAAATGGAACTTCATTTTGCACAGAACAAGACACAGTGTACTAATGCTCACAGAATTTAACTGTAATTAAGTCTCGCTGACAGACACCTCATTAAAGCACCAGTTCTCCAGAAAAATTAATAAAGTGAATTATTTCCTACTTGTGAAATATCAGAGTTTTTCACTACTCATAAAAGATACATGCAGTGCAGTTCAGCTGGATGTCAGTGCTCCCCTGAATGAAGGAGTGACACGCTTAAAAAGACATTTAAAACAACACATTGCTATGCTGCCAGCACCCAGGCCAAGATGCTCAGCCTCTACACGTTATTTTATCCTATCATGGCAGAAAATAGAACCCTTAAAATACAATTCTTCATCCAGCAGATATAGATAGATGGATACATAGAGACAGATAGATAGATAGAATAACTGGCTTGTTACTAGAAAACCAAACTAAATTAAGATAACCTAACCTTGGCCAAACTAAAAAGAAGCTTCTACTGACCCAAAGATCCAGTTTCCAAATTGTAACTCCAGGGGTTTTAAATGCTTTTAATGTGAGGAACAAAGGTTCAGCCATTGATGAGGGCAGAGGGCTGAGTGTGCCCAAGTCCATGAGCCAACACACATTCCTCTGCATTAGGAGATGGCTCTTTGAAGCAGATTTTAATCAAACTTTTCTGAGGAAATATCCAATACGAAAATTTACTGGAAAAAAAGAAGCTGATCAAGATGTGCCCAGTAATGAATGCCATGAAAAAGGCCTGAATTTTTAGAGAGGAAGGCCAAGCTGTAATTCCTTGCAAAGGGAAAACCACAGAAGCTTTCCAAGAGATTTTACAGTCTTTTTCTAATTGTTCCCTTTTTCAACATCATTATGCAACCTCCGTGTGCCTTCCTGCTTCTCTACCCCCCTTTATTTTACCCATTTTCCCCTCCCCAACTTCTCCTAAATGCTGTGAGGCAGCTCCTTTAAGACAGCCAGAAATACAGTGCAGATTTTTCTCTCCTCCTCCTCCTCTCAGTTTAAACTGCCCAAATCTTTCCGGTGAAGAAGCATTGCCCAAAATCTGCTCGCTATTCAAGCAGCCCTGGCAATGACAAGCAGCATTTCATGAATCATCTGTTATATATTGCCTTATCAACACGGTCCACTGCAGGAGAAAGTAAACCTGGCCCACTCTGGGTTCCTGCATAACCCAATCAAAATGCAAGTGGCATTAATTACAGGAGTGCTGCGAGGAGTTTGCTCATCCAAAGATTCAACATAGACCATATATATATTTTTATATATGTGTGTGTGTGTATATATATATATATATATAGGTATATACATATGAGACAACCTAAATCAAAACCGAAATGCTAACATCCATTTTCTCACCCACCACAAACAGCTTTTACTTTAATATTTTAAAAGACTATTTACCCCGTTTACTGGTTTACAATATTGTCACATTTCTAATTATTAAAGCAGACAGCTTTAGTGTTTCTGCTGTTTGTCAGCTTCAGTTATTTGAGGCAAACACACATATTTTCATGATTCTTTTTTCCCCCCCAAAGCCAGACCTCTAAGCTCAGCAAGGGAGAAGAACCAGGTTCCTTCCACTGCTCTGGAGCATTGGTATGCTTTCTGGGGAACCTGGAAGCAAAGGTAAATGGAAGAGAGAAGCTTTCCATGAGGGAAGTGGACTCAAACTGAAAAGCAATTGTGAATTCAGTGACAAAACATATCCTATCAGTTTCTCTGTTCAGCAAAACATCTTACAAAAGCACAAATTCAAGGGATTCCAAAAGGACTCTGATAAAATTTAAAAACATGTAGACTAGGCAGCAGGATTGAAAAAGATTATGGAAAAGCGATGGGATAACTGGAACCAAGCTAAAGGTGCACTGGCAGAGCAATGAAGTAGAATATGACACCACCAAAGAAGCCAGCAAGAAGAATACTTAGCAAATATTTAATGAGTGCTTTTACCAGTGGCCAAATAACATGTTCAATTAATATTTCCTTGTGGTTTGGGACAAGTTTTGCCATTTGGAACAGGCCAGCAACAGATACCACTCAGCAAACAAACTCCTCTGGTAACATCACCGTGTGTACCCAACCATGGGTGCAAGACGAGTGAAATACGGTCCCAAGGGTTTGGAGTTTATATTCTTTATATATAAATGTATATACTCACAATGCCAAGGAGTACACAAACACTTCTTTAACTGGAAAAGGACACCAAAGAACTATTTTAACCCCAAGACTAAGCTGGCACAGCTGGGCAGTGAGCACTCAGGTTTTCAAACCCTGGAGGGAGCATCACATACATCACTTAACGCACACAGACCCAGAGTAACAAAGAAAACATGGGGACAACCAGTTACAGTGACTTTACAAATGTACAGCATGGCATACAAGCATGAGAGGAACACTGGAAAAGGAAGGAAAACTGTTCTAGAATATTTTATTCTATCACATCTTATCTATTTGGGGGCCAGTTTTAGTCTCAACACTTCATTTGCAATGTGTTGAGCATGGTCATGTATAGAAAGCCTGTAGCTTCCCCCTATTTCAAACCTGCAAATGAACCTTGAGGACAAGTTTCAGGCACTGCACCAAGTTTCTGAATCACAGACAGACCTTAGGCTGGCTTTAAAAGGTCTACTCCCCAGCAAGCACAAAGCATTTGAAAGAGAGATAAAGAGGGCAAACTAAGCTAAACCCACGGACTCCTGGGCAATTTTAACCTTTATTTTTAACAAGTCCTACTCCTCACCCCTGCAGCTCCACGGGAGATTTAAGGTTGAAGACTCAACTCTACCTTTTCAGCAGGCTATAAAAAGGTAGCTCCTGTGCTCCCATAGGAGGAAGAAATTCTTCCCTGTGAGAGTGGGGAGGGTCTGGCACAGGCTGCCCAGAGGAGCTGTGGCTGCCCCATCCCTGGAAGTGTCTGAGGGCAGGTTGGATGGGGCTTGGAGCAACCTGGTCTGGTTGAAGGTGCCCCTGCCCATGGCAGGGGTGGAATGGGATGAGCTTTAAGGTCCCTCCCAACCCAAACCATTCCATGATTCTATGGCAGAAGGTCAGGAGAAAAACAAGCACTGCCCATGGGAGCTGAAAGTCACGCGTGCTCAAGCTGCTGCTCTCGAGGAGTGGGCAAACCACAAGGCTGGCAAGTCACCTGCTGGTGGTGAAAGCAGAACAACCTGACCAGTTGCACAAAGCCTCCACCCAAAACCATCCCTCATCTAACACAGGTCCTTGGGACTTGCAAACCTTCCCAATCCAGGTTCTCCAAGGGTTCAGGAGGCAGTCTGGAGTTCAAGCCCCTGAAGATTTGGGCAAAACATATTTCTTCAAGACAACCCATTGCAATCTGCACCTACCTAAGTATCTCTTATCGGCTCCGGTTACCAGGTAACTTCCCCAGGAGTTCATCAATTTCCAGTTGTCTGTAAACACATCATTCTTAGTTTTTTAAAAAACCCTCACTCTTGTATTTACCTTTTCTTGTTGTTACTGCACTGTTGCTTTTGTCTTTTCTGCATTAATGGGACGTTGCCTGTGAAACATAAGCACAGCAGAGAGAGAGTTGCATCTTCACCAGCACAAAGATTATGCAAGAAACTACTTTTACTGTTTTCATATACTCATAGAATGGTTTGGGGGAAAAGGGACTTTAAAGCTCTTCTTCTTCCACGCCCCTGCCATGGACAGGGATGCCTGCCACTATCCCAGGTTGCTCCAAGCCCCATCCAACCTGGCCTTTTTTTATTTTCCTAATGATTCATCATCAAAAGGCAAGCAGTAACGTGAAACTAATTTCCACTAAGGAGTTCACCTGCATCCCCCAGCAGGATCATGATATCCTCCACCTGCTATCTCCTAACACGGACACTCCCTGGGCTTCTCAAGAACTTGGCAGCTCACAGCTGGCCAGTTTTCCTCTACTTAGGATAGTCTGGTTAGAAGATTTCAGGAGGTGGCACCACACAAACACAGACTGCTCAACAAACACAACCTCCTAAGGGAATAAAACGTTTTTTCATGGCATAATGTGCTTTTCTTCCATGCCTCCATCCCATTAAGCAAATGACAAATTCGTCTGGTATTCTGAGGTGATTTTCAAAATGCTTTTCCCTATCCATCCCCTTCCTAAAGCCAAGTCCTGAAGCAAAACAAACAAAAAAGACAGGGTTGTAAAGTTACCATTTTAGATATAAATATATTTTTTCCCCTAAGTTTAGACCACCAAGGGCACGGCTTAATATCAGCACCAGAAACCTGTCAGATGCACGTGCTAAAACGTGCCATCCAAGGCTAAAGGAAAAAGCAGAGAATCCTGGAAAGCTGCATCTTCCACATTTCACTTTATCCAGAAAATCTGCAGTCGCTAAAACTTACTCTTTCTATCTGGGTGGCATTTTACATTTCCAAATGTAATTGAGTGAGCGTGTTGCCATGGCGACAGCAGGGTTCTGCAATAACTTTGTTGCCTTGTAATTGCTGTATATTTGTATACAAGCAGCTGAGCTTTCTTAATTCAATGCCCTCAACTCTTCCAGCGAGGCTGCGGAGCGACGGCGGCAGCTTTTAGGCTGAGAACTCCATACAGCGGTGCTGGAAACATCAGAAGCGATTAAAACTCAGCGCCGCGACCGACCGCATTACACACACACACACACAAAAAAAAAAACCACCACGAAACGCTGCCAAGAACCAGATTATTATATAAACTTCAGAGCTCCTTAGCTTTTAAAAATGTTGCCGTTACAACAACAAACAACAACAACAACAAAAAAGCACAGTTCAGATAATTAACTCCAGGTAGATTTGGCAACGAGCGAAGCACTTTGAGGGCAGGGAATGCAGCACGAGTCCCATTTATTGACAGGACATAATACCAGTAAATCAAAACGCAGCGGCCAGGGGATTATTCACTCGCTGTGGCTCCCAGGGCCAGAATAATGCTTGCTCCATCTCCCCGGCCTCAAATTAGCGCTATGAGGACAACGGGATACAGCTGTGGGAACGAGCGCGGCATCGAGCTGCCTGGTGGGAAAGAAGTGGGGAAGACGGGAGAGAGCCAATACCTCGCTGCACGCCCCATCCCAGGGTTTTACAAGCCATTTTCACACCCTGAATCCACCCACACCTTCACAACACAGATCCCCACGCCTTGGGAGCGTTTTTAGAGCTGTAATCCAGCCTGGAATATGAGGCAAGGCTGTAACATGAAATCCGCTCGTACGGGCGTTAGCGGCGACGAGCCTAATTTATGCAAATCTGCCAAAACAGCCTATTGACAGGCAAAAAACCCACCAAAACCAGCACCTTCCACTACCACGAAGTGGGCGCACAACACAATTACGCAAGTGCTTTGAGCGAAGGGCAGGTTCCCTCCGCTCCAGACGCTGCCCAGCGCCGAGCGACACCGTCAAATTATTGTTATGTAAATCCCTCTGCTCCCCAGAGCTGTCAGGAGCAGCCCGCAGACCCCGTCTGGGGAGCGGGAAACGTGCTGGGGGAGCGCCGGGATCGCGCAGCATCTTTCCTGATAAATCCCTGCAGCAAAACCCACACGCGGCTGCCGGGCAACACCTCCCTTCGCGCTCCTCCGCCAGCCTCAAACCTCCTCTTTTTCTGGTTAATTTCTCCCCGCGCAAGCCAAGGCTTGAGGGTTCGGAGCGGCACACGTGCTTTATCCACCCTCGGCCCCCCAAAAGGGGAGCTCTGGGGGCCAGGCTGCAGCCCTGGGCCTCGGAGCTGTCATTGCCACCTCCGGGCTCCCCCAGGAGCGCCGCGCTGCCGAGGGCAGCACCCCCTGTTTTCTCCTCCCGGGCACAAAAAAAAAGCCATTTCGGGGTGTTTTTTTTTAAGAGGAGCTGGGTGCCGCGGGGCCCTCGGCCGAGCCCGGCAGCCCCGGGGAGCCCGGCGCGAGGACACAAACTTTCCCCAAGTCCCGCGTTATTCCCAGGATAAGGCTAAGGGAAGGAGGCGGGGGAGAGGATGGAAGAACCGACCCCGGGCCGCGGCCCGCCCGGCGCCGCAGGGCCCCGCCGCG
>VZRZ01007632.1:0-18579 GCA_013398175.1 Climacteris rufus
CTGAGAACAGCAGGGAAAGCCTGAAGACTGTCTGATGAAACTGCAGCGCCTGCTGTGTTCTGCAGGGTATCCACAGGGACCCCAGTTGCAGCAGGGCTGGGGGAGGTCTATCTCTACCAGCCACAATGTGGTGTGCCAGGCCACGGTCGCCTATCTCCTTGACCTTTGCCTTGACGTCCCCCCAAAACCTAGTGGGGTCCTGCAGGTGCACCGTAGCTCTACACGGGGGAAGCGTCCATAAGGCAACCGAAGGAGAGCCGATAGACCAAGCCCTGGAAAGCGCCGGGCCCTCAGCTGAGTCAAACACAAACAGCCCGGGGCTCCCCACCACCGCCGTTACGGTGGCGGCTGAACGCTCTGGGGTGGCCATGCCGGGCTCCGCCCTGGTGGCTTCTCCTCGCCCCCGAGCGGGGGTGGGTCACGCCACTGGGAGGGGAGGGTCCTGAAGGATGGCAGCATGGCCCCACTCAGGGGCCAGAGACCTGGATAGAGGCAGGCGCATTTGTGCTTGCGCAACCATGGGGCCGGGGCTGGCTGAGACAAGGCCCCCAGCAGCGTCCCACCGGGGGGCCTGAGCCCAAGTGCGGAGACTGCCGACCCCAGAGGGAACCACGCAGTCTCCCCGGCGCTCAGCGAGTCTGCCAAATCCAGCAAATCCCCTGTCCCCGCCCCGCGCCGCTCGGCGCTGGGCTGGGGGGGAGCCGCTGTGTCAGTCACGGCCTGGTCCCGCTAATCAGCTACTGCTGCTTCAGCAGAGGGCGGGTCAACGAGGTCCCCCGCCACTCCAGGGTCGGGGCGGCTTATCAAGATGCTGCAATTCGGGCATTCCACCGCTAAACTTGCGTGGCCCTGGCGAACTCCCGGGGCCGCCCGAGACAAAGTCGTTTCCAAACGCCTGCCAATCATTCGAGCTCGGCTGCTGCGATTCTGGCCGAAGCTTTCGGCCCTGCCACGGCACATCTTCTCTTTGTGAGTTATTTTAACAGACATTTGAGATAAGACACAGTAAAAATACTTCAGAGTTTCTTCGGTCTCAAAATGTTTATTATCTATAACTTGGCGGCACAGCAAAGTGCTTTGTCGTTAATAACAAGGTGCAAAATGGCCTCAAGCACCTCTCCTCCAGATTATTTATACCTCAGATTGTCCAATTAGGGAGATGTTGCGTAGGATATTTTCAATAAAAACCCAATAATCAGTTTTTCTTATCCCGCATTGCGGAACTTTAGAACCAATGGCAGAAAACACAAGTTTTTGGAGGAGAAAGGGGAAGTAGCAAAGGTAAAAAAGGAAGCTATAAAACAACACCTAAACTCTCCATTTTGGACGCTATTTTTACAATATTTCATAAACC
This sequence comes from Climacteris rufus, assembly GCA_013398175.1. Lineage (NCBI taxonomy): Eukaryota > Metazoa > Chordata > Aves > Passeriformes > Climacteridae > Climacteris > Climacteris rufus. The sequence continues at coordinate 1,355 of VZRZ01007632.1, forward strand.
AAAATGTCTACACTTCTTCCTAATTCACCTAGTGACATAACCCTAACTGTACAGCATTAATTTCAAAGTTATCACACTACAGGGGAAGTCTTTTCAAGGGTTTAAGATCAAATGAGGTGTATTTCTGGGGATCAAAACTTGTTAAAGCAGAAAGAGTGAAATTCTCAAAATTCAGGGTTCCAACACTCGGCCAGCCTGCAAGCTGAGCCTCCTCCGGGGCCGCCCCGCTCCCTGGCTCCATGGCCTCAGAGGGGGGGTTCCTCCTCCTCTTCAGTTATCTCTGGGGATTCCTCTTCCTGACCGACCGAACCCACTGGGGTGACCGTACCCGAGGAGCCGCCGTGGCTTTGAATAACAAAACTCAGGCGTCTCCAGCAGACCAGTATCTTAGCCAATTCAACACTAAAGTCAGCAGCCAACAAATCCAAAAGCAGTTCACCTAACTCAATCCAAACAGTCTTAGAGAAAAGATCCCGAAAATCCTGGAAAAACCTCCATTCTTTTCCCCAGAAGTAGAACTATTCTAGCTCCGTTCTAGAAACTGAGACTCCCTTAGTCTCCAATGCAATCTCTAACAGCTCCAACGCCAGGGTATCTCCTGAAGAATCTGTATTAATCACCATTTTTAAAACCTAGCTACCCAGCTCAAGCCTGCATGAACCCTACTTCCATACGCCACAGATACGAGCCTGCGGGTGCGAGAGATGTACAGGCCACCAGATGTCTCAATAGGACACGAAAAGAAAGACACAGACACCTGTTAAAAGAGAGCAAAGAACAACTGGGCCTGAACTGGGCCGAACCTTATTTTATATGTGTCTTAGAAGCCACAGTGGATTGGAGGGACAGCTCGCTGCCCCTCAGTCACACTGGTTAAAGGAAATGTCCATCAAATCTCTCTGCCCAGGAGAAAGGAATGTAAATAATAAACTACTGTTACAGAAACATGGATATGTTTAAGAGAATGTGGGAGAAACAGTTACAGAAGAATGAAAACATCAAGAACTGCAAAACTCAGGGCAACAGCCATTCTCTTAATCTTGTGTAAGATCTGCCTCAGTTCTACTCAGTTCCTGTCATTTGTGGGTCCAAAAGCACTAAAAAAAACATAAAGCATAACATAGGTCACTCAGTAGTCTTCCAAAGAAGAATGTTGCTGTAAGCACTCCTTTGAACAGAAGGTAAAATGCTAAAGTTAATACTGCTTCTGTAGCCTGCCCCCTGCTTCTGGCTGAATGGGCTATTTCTCCAAAGAGATTTTTGGGATTATGAAGTTTTTAATTACAAGAATAAGCAGTGACTGACCAGAGAAAACTCTCATTATCATTGGACAAAATCTGTGGAATTTTCTGCTAAATAAAAATAGAAAAAATATCTTTTTTTTTTTCTCTAGTGAAGCCATGTCTGGTTTTACTACACTTTTATTTTCCTATGCAGTTTTACTCTACTTTTACTTTCTTATCTCTAGTAACATCATTGTTTATTTAGATTTAATAATGAGTAAACAGAATTACACACTGAATCTCTTAAGGGTTCTATTGGGATACCTCTGGTAATAAGAAAAAAGACAATATTGGCATTGACTTACAAGAAAAACTTCAGTGTGTTTGGTTATAGTGATCATTTCTATGTACTTAAATGGTTTGAGATTGTGATTATTTTTATAATAAATTATTTCATCCTTCATGCTGGAAATTTCAGCAGTCATCAGTTTTAGTATACGATACTAGTATATTGGATTTTGTTTGTTCTTCTAGATTCTACTGGAAGGGTCTGGCACTCTGAAATTCAGTACTTTTTACTCAGCTAAAGTAGATGGTGAAAACTTGGAAGAATTTCTTGCTTTAGCTGGAGCTGAAGAAGGTGAAGATGGTAATGAAGGCACTCCAGAAAGATACTTGAAAAACAGATTTCAAGGTATGAGATTTTTACTAGCCAAAATTATCTTACACCAAAGAGACAGAATGAAAGTTGGAGTATCAATTAATACGATAAAAAAAAAAATGATTTAGAATTAATCCTGTTTTGTCTGAGAAAAAAAATGAGCTATGGAATTACTTACTTTTAAATAGTCTGTGGACTTTTAAATACTCTATGCGGCAGATGTGTTCTGTAAGGTCTGAAATGAAATTTCATTAAGTTACTGTTAAATGTATCCAGAAAATTTCGGAAGTACTACACAGAACTACTGCTTCCTTCATTGGGGACTGCACTGCTGTACTTTCATTGTCCTTGTTGATGCAAATGATCCAAGTTATTTCTGCTTTCAGGTCAATTGTTTTACTACCTTAAAGAATGATAATTTCATTTCTAAGTCTGAGAGTTTCAGTGCTTCAGTTTCAACAACTAGATGCATGCAACTGCAGTAGGCTGCAAATACTATGTTATTTTTTCATTGCCTAAGAAAAATTCAGAAGCCTGTTTTTAGTCTTCTGAATCTTTTATTAGTCATTATCTTGGAACATCTCACAGACTTCTATTTTGAAGATAATGATGTCTCATATATCAGTTACTTTTATAAAAAACAATGGAATTCCTTGTAATATTTTATAAGAACAAAGAGAGCTCTCCTTGCTGTCTGCATTTGAAAGTCCACACTGGAAACAGTAAGACCAAGAACAGATCTTTTTCAGGAAGAAATACAAATCTAATCTCTTTCCTGTTGCTCTTCAGAACAGCTGGTTTGATATGTATGGTAATGGCCCTTTGTCACTTAAAAAAATTAAACCCAAGAATAAAAGAATCCAAAATACACTTTTTAAGGGACTATGGAATTGACACTTTTATTGAATTTGTGTAATTTTTTAGAGATTTTTGAGCACTGATGGGAACTACTGTTGAAATGGGAACTGTATATTTTTTCCTGTACCAAACAATAAAGGCTTGTGAATAAGCTGCTATGATTTGATATGTGATGTTTCCTTAGTATTTTAGTGTGAAAATAGCCATAATTATTTAGATCAGTGATTTAATTGGCTAACTACCATGTTTTTTGTAACAGAGCTTTCTAAGTTCATGAAGGTTTATTTCTTGGATAGCTTGAAAAAAAGAAATCCCAAACCTGATGTAACGTAATTTTTTCTGTTACACAAGAATTATGTTGGTTTACCATTCTGCTCAAATCCCTTGGTTCTGGAAGCTGTTAAAGGAAATCAAAACATTCTTTGCATTAACCACTGTGTTTGAAAAGTGCACCACAAGTCAGCTTGGTTAATAGAAGTGAAATAAACAACAAAATAGCATACACAATCCCACATAATCCAGTTAAAGTATAGAAGTTCCTTTGAAATTACTTACATTTGCTATTTCAGTTTTCTTTTCTATTAAGTGAAGATAATCTGTAATTCACAGAAGTTTGGAGACAAAGTTTGAAGTGTTGAACAGGATGAATGCTGCATGAATAACCAAAGTGCATTGATTATACATACTGTGTTTTGTAGGCTCTCCATTATACACAGCTCCTGAAGTAATAAAGGGAGACAACTTCTGCAAAGCCAGTGATCTGTGGTCCTTGGGATGTTTACTTTATGAAATGTTCTCAGGTTGTAAGTTTGTATATCTATTTAATATCTGTGATGATGCAAACACAGACCATGGTCCTGTGTAACTTCTTATTAACTTTCTATAAAGTTAGGACAGAGAAAAACTTGAGACAGGCTTTGAAGATTTTTTGAAGAATATACTAGCTGTGCTTAAAAGACAAAAAAAGTGTCTTTATCAAATAACCAAGTGAAGCAATACTGTTAAGTGGTCCTATTGACAACAATACTGACCAACATGTATTGTTTAAATTCTGTGATTTTAAATTATGGAACCCCTCAAATTCTGACAGTGTAATGTTTTTAATCTCCTTGGTATTAAACTCTGGGTGCATTATTTTAACCTGTGAAAGAGAAAGCTACTTCACTATTGTAAAGCTAGAGTCATTTGGTTTTCTGCAGATAAAGCACCCTTTAGCTGCAGCTGCAAGGAGACTTCATCACAAAAGAGAATTACACTGCAATCTTCTTAAACCTTAAACAAAATGCTGATCTGTTGGATCACCACAGTAACACAGATACTGAGATTTCTGCCTTTTCCTGTTGTCTCATTGCTGATTCATAAAGTGCTATCATGGTCATCTCCATCCAGCCTCTTCTGCCCGTGGTTTCTTTTGCTGTTAACAAAAGAAATAGAAGAATTTGATCCAAGGTTTTGAATTTAAATTGGCAAGAAAGCTTGATAAATAGTATTTAGACTGAATTATTTATTTATTTGGATGCTTTCTTTAAAAAATGAGCTCATGAGAAATCATTGCACCTTACAGCCATTTTGAAGTTTGCCTAATCTGTGAAATACACTTCTGTTTGTTTGCAGGAAAACCACCATTCTTCTCAGAAAGCCTTTCTGAATTAATTGAAAAGATTTTATCTGAAGATCCATTGCCACCAGGACCAGAGGGTACGGTTCTGTTATTCTTCAATGGATCAAATCACAGTAATACTTTCAAAGTTAAAGTTTTGTTTTGTCCTAGTTCTTCTGAGGCTGATTGCAGGAATCCATTAGTTGTCCGAAGTGAATGTTAGCAGTGCCTTCCTGTGATAAGAACTTTTTCCCTGTTGGTGATGAATGCTTGCTTCCCTTTTGACAGAGACATATAATTTACTTTCAATTGTTAGCACTATATCTACCTACTGGGATGGAATTTTTCATCTTGGTCATTCTGGGCATCAGTGTTATTCACAGAGATCCTTATATGTTAGTGGCTCTTTTTTCAACTTAAGCAGGTTTTAACTCCACTTAATTTCTTCTGAGTGGCTATCTGGTAGTTGGAGAGTGGTTTTTTTTAAGTTACAGACAATTTTAATTAGTTTTACCAAGCATTAGTGGTTTCTTTGTTTGGGGTTTCTTTTGAGGATTCTTTGAAACACAAAGAGTATATATTTAAGATTCTTTATACATTGAGGTTTTTTTTTCAGATGAAATTGCTACTAAGAATATTTTTTAGCACAATCTGTAGGTGATAGTTTGGTTTACATTGGATGATGGTTGTTTTTGCTGCCCAATACTGATCATCTTCCATTTACAGGTTCTGGTTTCCACAAACCTTCTGCTGAGTTCATCAGTTTGCTTGATGGGTTACTTCAAAAGGATCCTCAGAAAAGGTATGCTGCCTAATCCATGACAGTTGTTTATGTTGTCATCTCTGGAGAAAATAATTACTATGATATTGTATGTATAGTATTTTGTAGATGTCAAAGAATGCAAAAAAAATTAATTCCTTGTATAAAGAGCAAACTGCTTTTTTAATATGAACGTATATAGAATTAGTGTGTTCTTTAAATCCATCTTTGTATTTTTGTACCTGGTACTAAATAGATAACTTTGTAACAGAATGATAAGCAGTTTAAAATTGGATGGCTTTGCTTTTCCAGAGCAATGGTCACATGTGTTTTATCAGGCTTTGATTTATACCTGGTACAGTTACATTGATAAATAATTTGAGACTAGAATTTATGGGGTCCACCAGATGAGTTGTGGGATTGACTCTGCAGTTTCCTTCATTCTTATTCTCATACCTCTGTTGTGTGAATTATCCATTCTGATTTAAGGCAAAAAGTTTGTCCTGTAAGAAAACTTAATTGTTGTTGGAATGAAAGCAAACAACAGGATGAATTGCTCTGTAGTGTCACTCGGTTCAACACCTGCTCTGGTGTGTCTCTGTGGAGCTGTAGTTAGCCACTGCTTTTTCAGTTTGTTTGTTGCTTTTCAAAAGGCTGAATTGGACAGACCTATTGCATCATCCATTCTGGAAAGGATCCCTTGGCCATTGTGGTGGTGATTCTGCAGACAGACAGGGCACAAGCTCAAGGTACTGAATGGTCAAAAAAGATTTCTTTTATGATAAATATAAGCAAAGATTAAAAAAAATTAACTGAGTTTCTCTGTAAATTGTATCATTTTTGAACTTAGAATTTTCATTAATTAATGGAGTTTTACACCTTTCAGTGGGCAGTTTTGGATGTTTAGTAATTGTATTATCCTATTAGGGTATTGCACTGTGCATTCACTTCCAACAGACTCCTTCCTGCTGGCTACAGAATGTATTAAAATTCCCTTTTGAGCTAAATGCTCTCATTTTTATTTATTTGTTTATCTATTATATAATATTGTTGTATGAATCGGACTTACCATTTTTTAAAGCTTTTGTAGAATGTTATAAATATGGGTCAGTTTTATCTTTACTGCATTTTTTTTTTGTTTTTATGCATTAGGCTTAGAGCCTCCCAAAGCCTATCAGTACAGCATCTTAGAGCTGTGGTTCAGCCTTATAATCTTGCAAATGCAGCTGACCTATATTCTTTGCTTATGACATAAAGCATTAATCTAATAGTAGGGGTTTTTTTCTAAATTTTTAATACTCTACACTGCTACATATGCAGAAACTGCCAAACCTTTTGTGGAAATAGTTTCTATGTATTAAAAAGTTAGGCTTCTTTTAAACTCCTGTTACTTTGCTGGTTTTTATTTACTATGAACTAAGATTTTTTTCCAAGGTTTTATCAAGACTTATATCAACTTCCTGATAATGCTTATGTTAGGGAATTTTCAGAGATTCGTATGAATCTTAATCTACAAAATATCAGGCTATTTGGCCATACTCTTGAGGTTTTTATAATGCCTCTGAAATATCTGCTGATATATGCACTAATTGACAAATATGACAAATGTAATAAATTGGCTTGACATGCAAAGGAAGCTCAGTACTCTCTCTTTCCTAACTGTGAGGCCCATGTATCTATTTTCTTCACAATGTGGGTTTGATTATTATTTGATATTTTAAACAGCCTTCACGAAGGTTGTGTGACCCAGTTCCATGTGGATAATAAAAAGGAATGTTAAAAAACCCCTAAACAGCCAAAATCAATAAAATGGCATGTGAGTGTGACATGTAAATCATTACACAAAAAAAAAGTAGTTTTAATCTAGGTTACAGACTTCATTATTAGAGATAGGTTTGTTGAGACTTTTTCCTGGGAAGATTAAAATGTCTGTAATGCTTTTAGTATTTCTTTATAGCTCTTGTATTATGGGCTAATAATTTAGCTTTTCTAATGTCTTTCATGTAAGTTCTAGTGAGAGAGAGTTTTTAATGTTCTCCAAGTCATTTGCTGTAAACTTATTTTTCCTCATAGCCATTATTAATGTAAAAAATATGTGCAACACAATTTTCAGGAGTATGTTGTTCTAGAAAATGACAGTTAAATTGTGTGCTAACAATGGCAACAAATAATGGCTATGAACTCTTTTTTAAAAAAATCTGTGGTAATTATCATTTGTTAACCAGCAGGGAAGACACAGAGTCATCAGTTTCTTGGAGTGCCAAAGAGCCAGTGGATGCTCATAAAAATCTAGATGACCTGTCATCCTCAAGAGCAGGTCTTAAACTACCAAGCAATTCTTTCAAAATAGGTAATATTGCTCATTATGTTACTTTTAAATTATTTTATCAGTCCTACCAAGATGCTTATTCCCTATGTTTTATTTGATTTTAACCTCAGAATGCAAGTTCATGTTCTCTTTTTGGTAGAAACTCAGACTGAATTGCGGCCCAAAAGTGCAATTGATGGTGAATCAAATGAATCCCTATTTCTTCTCAGGTATGAAATACCTAAAGAACAGTTATTAACTCCCTTGAAATCCTGTATGTTCGGTGTTGGGTTTTTTCCCCACTGTCTCCTCGAACGTTTTATTATTCTGTGTGTAACATTGTGTGTGTCTCCTTTTGAATTTTCTGTTACCAGTTCATAAATATGTAAATACATTTGAAGAGCTGTGAAATCAATGTGTGTAGTTAAAGCTTATATGACTTTATTATACTTAATTTTGAAAGCAAACTTTTGATTTCTTAGCTGTCTGTCTAAACAGAAAAAATATTTAGATTGGTCTTTCTTACTTTATATATATATGTAAGAATAGGCTTGGAGTATGATTGCTTTAAATACATAAAAATAAGCATTCAGTGTAAGATCTGGTAATAAATTCTGCCTGCAGCTTTTCATCACAAGGCATTTGTAAGTCTGTTAAGCACTACAAGGGTATTAAATAAAAAAATAGTGATTGGTTTGACATGATTTGTTTTAGTTGAGGCCTGATTCTGAAACTTTGTACTAGCCTTCAAGCCAAGAAGTTTGTCTAGTGAATTTTTTTTTTATCAACATCAAGCAGAAATATTCCAGTTTGAAAATACTCTTTTAAGCTTCTTGCATACTTGCATACTTCTTACATCATACTGTGTACAAAAGTTATTTCAGTTGGTTTTATTAAAGTATTACTTCTCATCTTACTTATAACTTCTGTCATCACAGGTAAACACATATTATTAGTAATTTCAAGTAGCATATGCTTTAGCAATCTGATGAAAAGAAAGGCTACAATGATATTAAAAACTATATAGCAACATGTATTCCAAATAATGTAATTTTAGCAACATAATTTATTTAGAAGTATATTAATTAAATAAAAAATTTGAAATGTAATGCCAACAATTAAAAAAAAATCTGTTCTAAAATTCTCTTTGCTTCAATTATATAACTACTGGAAGCAGTATATGTAATGTGTAGTCAAGTATAAAAACATTGAAGTGAAAGGAACTTGCTCACCTGGCCCTTGGCACCAGAATTTGGTTAACTGCTGGAGGGGTTAATCAGCTTTTAACAGCAGTAGCTTCTACTTGTGCAAATGGAATAGATTTCATTCATTTAAACTAGTTCAATTCAACAATCTTTTGTCTTGTTTTAATCTGAGATCTGAAAAAATAGGAGACATTTTTGCATCTCAAACATATATGAAAGCAAATTAATTGAAAAAAAATTAACAAATCTACATGTTTTGAAGAATGTGGCAACTTAGAATCATTTGTCCAGCCTCCTAGCTAGAAGTCATAGGGGTTTTTTTGTTTAGGAACTAAAATTCCAAGCAGATCTTGATATTTTTTTTTTTTACCATAAGAATTAAAATATTTCATGTAGTTTTATGTGGGTAATATTTTGGCATTCCTTCATTGTGCTCTTTAAATTTAAAATTCTGTTGAAAATAGATGGAAAATGAGAACACTTATGTTAGTCATTTGATCATTCATTTCCTGAGTATCTTTGTTTGGTGTTTGCATTTTTGATTTAGTTGCTTTTCCTAATAAACAAATCTGACTTGCAACTAAATGTGTCTATTATTTTCTACTAATCAAGAGAACATATTCATTTGAAGTTGTTGATTTAACTGATTTCCTAGTCTGCCAGTTATAATAATTCTGAAGTTGATTTTAAATGCTTTAATTTAAGTTAATGTCTGCTATAAACCCCAGGTTCACTAGCAGCTTTATGACAATTGCAACCTGGCAGTATTGTGGTCTCTCCTTTTTTCATTTTCTAAGTAGCAGACAGGATTTTGAAAAGAAAAACAAAAAGGTAAACCCAGATCACAATGATACACAAGAACTGGACAGTTTTTACCTCTTGTGACTTAGCCAGGTCTTGGCTGTCAGAAGAGAATAACATAAAATAAATTGCAATTTCTTGTCAAGTTAATTTTCTTTGTATGTTTTTTTGTTATTAGGAATTAAGATAATAATGGCTTAGCATCCAGTTTGCAGAGTCATTGTGGCTGAGAAAATAATCAAATTACATTCATGTAACAACAACAGCAAAATTCCACCCTCCCATTTCTAACTGGCAAACAAATCCTAACCTTGTCAGAACACATTCAAAGACAGAAAATTCATGTTTAGTTGATGGATCAGACATAGTGTAATTTATGTTCATCAGCTTTGAAAGTTTGCTGTATGGCACGAAGGTGTCAACAGAGCAACAAAAAAGTAGTTTGCCATGAGCTTAATCTGTAGTCTTATGGTTTTTTTATTATTTTTTTCTTTCTTTTGGTGAAGTTCTCGTCCCACACCTAGAACTAACTCTGCAGTAGAAGTAAGTGATGCTACTATTGCCCCAATCAAAAATTCTTCACAAGGCGAGTCGTGCTTGGAAAAGGTGAGCAGAAGGTTTTTATTAAGGGATGATGGTATCTCTGTGGTTAGAATTTTAGCCTGAAATCTGTGGCAAAGTCAGCTTCCTTTTGCATCCTTCCATGATTATCAGTGTGCAAGTTGTTTGAAGAAAGTACTTCAGATGTAGGAATGAAGACAGATTCTTAGTCTCCTTTTTTGCCCCAGTGCATAAAAGGGATGTTACCTTCTGTCTTTTCAGTCTACATTTGGACCCAATACTTTTTCTTCCAATATGTTTCTCTTACCATAATTTTTAGTTGGTTCTATCTGTTATAACATAAATAAAAAGTAGGTTAGAATATGTTTCAGTGGCCAGACTGCGTGGTATAATGTTGAAATGAAATATTTTGTGAATAAACGTGAATTATCTATTTTTTGGTACAAAACAGTTTTTAAGAAAACTTTGTTCTTGTTCTAGGCTGAAAATATGTGCTCAAGTCAGCAGGATATGGAGTCAAAATTGAAAGAGCTCATTTACACTGAATCTGATCTTATCGTGACACCAATTATTGACAATCCAAAGGTATAGCAAAATAAAAGAAAATATTCAGGAACTTGTGGCCGAGGTTATTTTTGCAGATAATTTTTTAATCAGGGTGCAACTCCTTTCCTGTATTTTATAGTTCACATTTTAAAGCAGTTCCACCCAGTTATCTGGCAAGCTCCTGTGCAATTTTTTGGCAGTCTTTATAATCCTATTGTGTTGCTAATTTGGAGGAGTGAGTTATTTTGGGATTGAATAGTAATATTAAATAATATCTTTAAAGAAATAAAAGCTATTAAATGCTGTGTTCAGTGCTTTTGTAGATGTGTTTTCTGATAACTTACTTTGATATCTGTTACTTAAATGAATACAAAACTGTAGTTTGTTATAGTCAAAACAAAGCCATCTATGAAGCCTTGTAGATCAGGAATTAGACCTTTAGAGAATAACTTTTTTTGCTCTTTAGACTACAACTGTGATAATGTTTCTATTAAATATGAACTAATTTTCTCTCTGGAAGAACACCTGAGATTTTAAGAAATGTCCATCCTATTTCTGTCATATGGATTCTAATGTGCCAGGAATTTGTAGCAAGTTTCCTGAGCAGGGAGCTGAAACTTTTTTGACAGTAAAGAGCAAACCAAAGTAGAATCAGAGACAATGCAATGACAATGTAATGTGCATTTATAGGCATGTGTGTTGGTAGAAGGAATGATAGGCAAGAGCCCCTTTAGTCTTTGTTTCTGTGCCAGAAAAAATCAAGCAATCTTAGCAACTTCACTTGGTAAATGGCAGATGCAGGGAATGCAACATTTTTCATTGGCAGTGAGCATCTAAACTCACTAGGAATGTCTTGCAGCTTTTAGTTGCTGTATTGCTTTAGTATTAACAATTCTTGTAGTTTGTTTCAATGGATTTCCTAACACTTTCAAAAATCACAAATCTTACACAGCTATACAAAGTAACTACCAGATAATACTCTTTTAATGTGTTTGGGGTGGGGGACATGGTTGCCAGTGAAAAATTTCAAAGGTAATTCTGTTTGAATGCTACCACTGTTAATTTCTCAGTTCTGTCTCAGGACTCTGACACAAAGCCTTAGTCTGTCACTGCTTCTCTTCTTACTGCAAGAGATGAGATTAAAAGTAGGTGCACATACTGATGTGCACATGCAGACTGATGTCCTTACCATGCAGTGCCAGAGTCAGAATTAATGCACAATAGCCCACTAAATTCTAGGGACATGTAATCAGAGTCTCTGCCTGCCTGGTGATGACTCTTTAGTCTGCTTTTCAGACTAAAGGATGATACTGACACCTGGTAAATCTGAGGAGCTTGCAGTTTAATCTCCTGGAAAGGGATTTAGTAGATGGTGGCAGAATCTTAAAAGCTGAAATGTCAGCTTATATTGTAAAATTTCCCTGTGTTCTGCAAATCTGGAATTGAAGCTGTTTTTTAGAAAATAGCTCTCTACTTACACTTAACTTCATCTGTCAAAGGCTAATTTCCACTACACAGGTACCTTTTTTATCCTTTATTTACTGAAAAATCACACTCAAGTGCTCAGTCACTGAGCAGTCATCCAATTTCGTGATGTACCAGAAAATGATATTTTTGCAGGGGAAAAATCATCATACCTTATAAATGATTAGTTGTTGATAATATGACTTCTTACATTCTGGAATGATCTAGTGTATATATGTACTCACTGTATGGAAACAAATTGCTAAAACCTTTCATGAGCTGTCACCTTCATAGTTCTTTTTGGTAGCTTTTGAAACACAAATGCAAGTTTTTTTCTCCATACAAGCAAGGTAAATATGCAAACTGAAAAAATCCTCTAATTTTTTAATCCTATTTAAAAATTCACTTAAATGGAAATACTAGGAATATAACCATATTAAAAACATAGAGTTAAATCTCAAATATTTGCTTGGCAGAAATACATATCAGAAAACAATGGAGAATTCCTCAGTAATGAGTATGTACACCCATCCTGTACAAATTTTGCATCTTTGTGTTCTCATGTTCAACTACTTAGAGATTTTCCAGAAATGTATTAAAACTAGTTGTAAAGTTTTTGTTTATTTTTCCAGATAATGAAGCAAGTACCAGTCAGATTTGACTCAAAAACTTTACATATCCCAGCATATTCAGGTATGGATCTGCTGAAGGTATTAACAAGTTCTGCATGTGGTGCTGTAACTTGCTGCCATAAGACCTGTAGCCTCCCCTTTGTAGATTGTAAGTCCTCACAGTTTCAGAACTCTTCATTTTTCTGAAACTAAAATTGTGTATGCATTATTTTTAGCTAGAACAATTTTGAGTAGGCTTTCCAAGTACTAACAGTTACATGACATTCCATTCTTTACTGCCTCCTTCAGTTACAAACCTGTGCTGAAAAACTTCGGCCATGAGACAGTCATCAGTGTTTTAGTGTGTGAAAAACAGCGTATTTTTGTCCAACTGAGACATTTAATTGTTCCAACTGAGAAGTATGCAATCAAATATATTAAAACTTGACAAATGCAGGGGAGCAAATGACAACAGGATCTTCAAATGTGCAGTGTTGATCAGCCATGATTCTAGCAGCCTTGCCAGTGCCACCTTTAATCATGAAATGTTATGACACTCATGTCCTCAAAGATAGTGTGGAATTGTTTGGGATTTGTTTTTTTGATGTTGTTGGTTTCTAATGTCTGGAAAGGCTGCTGTTGTTTCTGAAACTGAAGTCTGCTCATTGTCATGAGTGTAACATTTCTTCTCCTGAAATATTTCCTGTAGTCTTTTAAAGGAAAATACTTCACTGTGCTTGAAGAGGGATATCAGCCAGATATGTAGTCCTTCTAGAATTCACATAGCACCTCTTCCTAGGCATAAGAGTTCATCTTTTCTTTCTATAAAGTGTGTATTTTAAAGAGTTAATTTGTTGAAGAAATTTTATAGTTGGAAAGGAACACAACATCCATCAATCTTCCAGTCAAGACTGTAGTAACTGAAAATACTTTTAATTTGATTAATACAAAAATTATCAGATTCAGCTGCCTAAGGGGAATGTTATATTTCATATTTCATTTAAGTAGTTATCACACTGATATTCTGGTATGTTTAACAGTTGTCAGTATTTATTTAATATTGGACAGTGTCTTTTGTTGTTGTAATGCTTTCAGAGCTGTACCTTTTTTCTGGACAACTTTGATTGTTTCTGAAGATACTGAATTTGATGCTGCTCATCAGTAATGATTAAAGATAATATGGAAAAATTAAGATGAATACATGAAATCCAAACCTGTTTTCACCTCTAGTGTATGTTATCTATGCCTGCATAGGCTGTTGATACTTAAGAGTAAAATTGGCATAAAAGACAGAAAAGATGCTTTTAAATATTCTGTAGGGGAGCATATGAGGATGGCAGGTAAGTTATTAATAAATAACCAGGACTGAGGGAATGTATGGCTGCTAGATTGAAATTAAGTGTTGAGACTGATAAGGAACTCTGTGGAAAATCTCAGTTCCCGTGCAGTGGTCAATGAATTGAACCACCGGATTTATGTTAATTGTTGAAGTGATTTGACTTCTTTGTGCTGCCTGTGAAGTCATCTATGTTGTGATTTGCCAAGGCTTAACTACGTGGATACTTACCTGTAGGAGTGATACTGCATGTTTTCATTTTATTTGTTGTGAAGAGATTTCACTGACTTTCATTAACTTTTGCCTCAAATTTACTTTCATGAAACTGCATTTACTTATTAAGAATTAGTAATGATGGAAAATTTCTACCTTTCCTAAATATAATGCCAATACATGTTTCCTTAAATGAAGTTCAAGGACTTAGCAGGTTTGCACTTTCAAAAATGTTTTGAGGCTTTTATTGCTAAATTTTTATCATTTGTCTTTTTGCTTCTCTTTTGATTTCTGTAATCTTCAGACATGAATTCTAACAAGCTACTTTAATGTTTTACATGGTAAAATAATAATTAGATTCAAGCTTCGGAACTTATTCATGCGGATGTTACATTCTAGTGTGTTAAAGCAACATCAAAGATCCTTTATCTAGACCTTTAACTATTTGTTTGCTTCTTGTGGTTAGCTGAGAAGTTGTCATCTATGGCAGACATGGACTGGAATAACTTTGTGAAACGAGTGTGTTCGGTGCTTGATGCCAGCGAGAAGAGCACAGGAGCTGCACGCTCAAAACTGAACTTACTGTACTATCTGTGTACTTTGGCTGTCCACAAGGAGATTGCAAGCAGGCTAATTAGCTCTCAGCTGGTAAATAATAATGCTCTGAAGGAATCAACGTGGTTTACATATTTGCCATGGTATCAAAAATCTGCTTTTAGTTATATTTGAAGAAATCGGTGGGTAAATGGCAATAATATTATGCCAAGTTAAGGAATAATTATAGGAAAAAATATTAAATTCCTTGTTAGGTTTTTCAAGAGCTGAGGGAAGCTAATTCTTTCTCCTATATTTCAGATGTATTTATATATAGTTTTGTTGTATTAAGGAAAATGTTGGGGTAAAAAATAATGTATGATGAAATATTAGTCTTTGTAAATCATTAAGTGACAGAGAAGACTGTAAAAAGTTCCTGTATGAATTGTTGAATTGAGCTTATTTGGTCTGTAAGGAATAGCAAAAAAACTTTCTAAAGAACATGCAGGAACTTCCAGTAAACAGTTCTTCAAAGAGTGACCATGCTCTCTGAAGAAGCTGTTTTGCGGTTTCATGTTTTCAAAACTGTTTCCTACCAGACAATTTTACTGCTATGCTCTGTAATGGTTTTACATATTTCTCCAAGTCTTGCATGTGCAGAAGAGAAATAGACATTTCCCCCCCCCTTATGTAAAGGTATCACAGAAGCCCTCCTGAGATGAGCATTTTTCATTTTATTTAACAGAAAGTAAGCTGCTTTGCTCTCCTACATTTGCACTAATGTACCTAAATCATAAGCTGACTTGTCATTGTTGAATATAAGACACTAAAGACAAAATTGCACTTCCCAAAAATTGGATGAAGAGCATTTAGACTGGAAACAGGTCTTATACCATAGCATTCTTGTGAAAACAGGAAACAGAATTGCTGGAAGGTGTATTCTATTATCATTGGAGAATTTAAAGCAGGGAGAAAAATAATCCAGTAATTGAATTGCCAGTTGACAGAACATTTTAGAAATTAGTTAGTAATTAGGCAGTTTGGTTCATGAGTGGCTGAATATATATTTTAATATTCATTATTCTAATGTTTGCCAACTATTTTTATACAGTCTCACAAAATTATTTAATTTTTTTTGTAATACCATAAGATCTCTCTGCTTGTAGGTGAAAGTATCAGACCTTTTTCCTCTGAATAGTATTATTCAGAATGAAAAAATAAAAACATGCTGATAAATGTTTAGCAGTTTAGTTTAAGGCAAAAATATAGAAAAGGTTGTATTTTTCCTTTTTTATTTTTATTTCTTTAATCAGTGTTTGCCCGAGATCTACAGTATTTTTCTGTGGTAATACTCTCTGCAAATGTTATCCAAATACATTTTTATTAAATTGGTGATATTTGGAATTTTTGTTTATCATTTGGAATGATCAGATCATTAAAATTCACTAATGTTTCTTTATCTTCTTTAAACGATAGTTTCCTGTATTGATACAGCAGTTGCGTGCAGCCGCCAACTGGGATATGTAAGTAACAACTATTTTAAATTAGTGTGTTCAAGTACAGAATTGTCACTGAATTTGATTAAAGGTATTTGTTAACAGGTTATTTGAGGAGTTGTTTTAGCCTGTCAGACTTCTGTGGTATGTGGTTGTGGTGTGGTATGATGGTAGATGTATAAAATGGAATGTTTTCATCATTGAATTAATATATTGCTATTCCACTGGGCCAAAGATTATGAAAGAAAATCACTAAAATTTTATCTGGGTGTTATATAACTTAGTGTATCAAACCATGTTACTTAAAATCACAGAATAAACCAACTCCATACCACAACAGGAGCAAAAGAACTATAATGGTGGCTTTTTCCTTTAAATTATCCGTCAGGAATATTTCAATGTGATAGTGCCCTCTGCTGTTAGTTTCATAAATGTAGATTTTATTATTCCAATTCTTTCCTTGAATAAAACATTTAAAACTTATTTTCTGATACAAATTTCCATTCTGTTTTGTCAGCTATCTTGAAGAGTCTTAATTATCTGTAGGGGTTTTTTGTATTATGTGAAAACTGAACGTGAGCGTGACTATTAGTGTAAAGAATCTTCACTCTTAAGTGATAGAGGAAAGAAATGTCTTTATGCATATATTTATTGCTAAATTGAGCTGAAACACTGAAATAACTTGCTGATACAAAGGAAATAGAAATAAGAAGAAAATCTGAGCTGTAAATAGGATGTCAAATATTTCCTGCCCTTAGCAACTTGTATAAAATATAAACAAGATATAATTGTTTTTGTAGTATTTTTATATACCTTTTCTGCACCTACAAAATCTTTATCTGATACACAGACGTGCTAACGTTGCTCGAGTGATTGGTTTACTGGCATTACACACGTCTGAACTTGGAGAAAATGTACCTGTTTCTGAGGTAACTTTTTTTTTAGTAGGGAATTTTGTTAATTCTTGTACTGTTTATGTCAGAAGCTTTCACACTTTTTTTTTGTTTTGAACCCTGCTTTAATTTTTCCTCATATGTATAAATAATAA
>VZRZ01007632.1:18733-34973 GCA_013398175.1 Climacteris rufus
TATAATATATAAGAGTGTAATAAATTAATTAAATGTATACGTTTGCTACCTTATTCTATGTAGTTGTAGTTCTCATCTTTACTAACCAATGATAAAACTCTAGTGTTTTTCTCTTGTTTTCATAAAATCAAGTAGTCATTGTCATTCTTCTTGTGCATGTAGAAAGAAGAAATTGTTGACTCATTTGGTTATCCTGAAATGTAATTATTATGATTAGTATACAAATAGAACAAATGGTTCTTAGACTTTTTTTTTTTTTTTAAAACACATTGAGGTGGGTCTAATTGAGGTTCCTCACAGTTCTTGAATAATGTGTGTAATGAAGGGCAAGTAATTTTCCTTGGACAGGAAAATCATGTTTAATTATTTTTTGTTACCACATGGTCAGTAGTCGACTTAACCAGAAGACTGATTAAGTGTTCTTAGTGTCCTTTTCTAGCATGACACATGCACACAGATTGCAAAATCTTGACAGAATGTATATTTAATGTGTGTTTAAAGTGTGAACGTGACATCCTTTCTACTTCATGAGGTGAGGCCAGAACTTCAGTTCAGTGGGTATTTGAATGTGGCACCTGGCTGCTAAATCCAAGCTGTAAATATGCCTCTGTGCTGTGCACATCTGGCATGTAGGAACATCCAGTTATTGGTTAATACCTGACTTTTTTGGAAATGCAGCTAAGGAAATTTTTGTTGCTTTAGGTACCCCTGGTTTCTTCTTAATGAATATTAAGAGTGATTATGATTGTCTTGCTATGTTGCTGAGCATTCCAATTCCACAGTGAAAGCTGAACTCAAAACGTTTTTACTTGGGGTTTGTTGTTTGTTTTATGAAATTACAAAGTGGGCAAGAATTGTTATAGTTACAGTCACTGAAGTTTGGTCAGTCTTTGAATACTGACAGTTGAATGACAATTGAATTCCAGGTCACAATTGAAGTCTGCTCTTCTATGTGGCAATTTTTTTCTGATATTTAACTTCTAAAAGTTCCAGTGAAAATACTCTCAAAAGTAATTTTGAAATGTCCATATAGCTTTTGGCTTCAGATGTTTGTTAAGGTGGGTAGCACTAATATATTTAACAACAGTTTCCCTAGCTTTCCAGTTTCCATCATAGAAAACACATATCTTAGTCAGCTTTTGTATCTAAAAGCAACAGACTGAAGTAGTTTTACATGGTATATACAGAACTGTAATATTATTTTATTCAGAATGTTTCTAGTGCATTTTTAAAAGGTGAATATAAAAGTAATTAACAAATGAAATTTAGCATTTTTAGAAATATACATATACTTCAAAACACAAGGTAAGTCTGAGACCAGTAACATTTAAACTGAAGAACTAGAAAGGAAAATTAGCATTCATTTTAACTTTCTGGCCCCGTTATGTGAATTAAAATTAGGTTTAATATACATTCATTGAGAAAATAAGGATTTATTTTTTAAATTAGCAAGTCTGAGTTCAAAATGCATCTACTGTGCTTTATTTAATGACATTCATTCAATTTTTTCTCCCAAAGTAATACCTCTGAATAAAAAAAAATATATTTGAGTGCTTACGCAAAATCAGAATGAGGAAAATTGAATCCTAATGTTTTCATGTCTTAATTTATTTTTGCATATATAATCTAAAATCAAATAAGTGTAGACAGTACACAAGAAGTAGTTAATTCATAGGAAAAGTAGGAAGGAGTCATTTAGGAATTTCTTGTCTACAGAGTTGTGTTCCCCTCTGCTCCCTTCAGAGGAATCTGTGAGTTCGTTGAACATTCTTGCTTTAGCTATTTTGTGCTGTGTGATGTTTAAAAAAATCCAAAGCAAACCCACAAAGCAAAACTTTATATCAGCATTATATGCAGAATTAAATATAATGCTGTAATTTATCCGCTTATATGAGCCAGCTGATGTTCCAGATGAAGTTTATTGGTGGCTGTTGTGATTTAGGAAACGTCAAAGCAAAGCTGTAGTTAGTCAGAACATAATCTAAAATGACTCTGTGACCCAGGTCTTACAGTCTGGAGATATAGGACTAATCTATCCATTGGCAGGGGTTTTTTGTGTTTTCTCTTCTGTTGCTAGTAATTTATAATGCTGTTTGATTTTTTGATGTGTTACATAGAGGTGATCTCCTTTAGCTCCAAAATTTGTTCTGGAGTGTGAGAAGTCAGTTGAGAGCTTGTGAAGATGTGATTCTGTAATTATTTTAGCCCCAAATGTGTACCATGCTATTTATATGAAGTTTTCTTAGTTTTTATCATTCAGTAATGACCTCTTTGCAGGTGTTTTTATTACCTCATTATGCATTCATAACTTATTTATGATTTCTTTTTGTATTTTTAAAGAACCACAGGCTCTAGTAGAGATTTGTGCATGTTACCACTGCTGGCTCTTACATATTAACAGCTGACACTGTTTCTGTCCTCGACTGCCTTTTACCCAGTTACACATTTATTTAAGGATAGTCCCTCTGTCTTTGAGGTTGAATCTGTACCATTATGTCTTTGTTGTTGTTGTTAAAATGGTTTTATAAATAGTAGTAACATTAAACCCTGAAGAGACAGGAAAACTTTAGGAAAGAAAAGAAGCCTCATCCTGATTTTACAGGCTAAAGTTAACTTTCACGTACTGCATGCCAAAAGTGTTTAATTTGTTGTTTATTGAAGAATTAATGTTTTGGGGTTTTTTAGGTTTTTAGTCAGGTAATCGGGGAACAGCAGTTTCCTTAGAATGGAACCAGCAGAGGTCACTAAAACACAAAATAAAATGCAAGCAAACTACTATTTCACAGACTAAACAAGCATGTAACTGGATTTGTGTACTGTCTTTATTCTGCTGATGTATTCAAATATGTAGGTCATATTAGAAAAAAATTAGAATAAATGAATATTTATATCTGTGAATTCAATTGCGGTTGATCTATTTCCAGTTAAGTATTTATAACAAGTATATTGCATTGATTAGAAAAAATGTGACTGATCTTAGAATACAACAGGGAAATCGATCTCTTGTATAACTGCAGATGAAAACATTTTATGTGCAATTTCTTCTATTGTACATTTGCAATAAAAGATTTTAATAGGTCATGTTCTTTTTCCTGACTTAATATAATTTTTTTCCCGCATGGCATTGCCCTTTACAAATCTGAAACGTAATTTCCTCTGATTTATTCCTCCCTATCTTAGGAAAACACCTAAACTTTACAGTTATATCTTTGTATTTAGATTTTGAAACCAGTTCTTAAGATTCAGTGAAGAAAACTCCATTATTTACAGGATTCCGTTCTTCATATTACAGGGAAAAAAATGTGTTACATAGTTAGGAAGGCTTGTTGCCACACCTATCTGATTTGGTGCATTTATTAACAGAAGCTATTGTCCTTTCTTTTCTCTGAATATATCAAACCCTTTCCCATCTCTGATGCAGCCACTCTGACGTGACATTTCAGACTCAGTCTGTTATTTCAGTAAGAGACGCTAGAGCAATTTAAAAGTATTGCCTCTATGTCAGGGAGCAGGGTCCTCCTCTGTCTGGTAGGAGTCCACCCTGGAGTCGTTCTCTGCCTGTCCTTTGGGTGGCAAAATCTCGTCCTTTTCCTTACCTCTTTCAAGTTTGCTATTGAGAATATCAGTCTCACACTATGACCTAGGCAGTTGTGCCTCTTTTTTAAACAGAGCTGAGTCCACTGCTCTGCTGAGTGTTTGAAGGGTTCAGAAAGCCTGCTGCAGCCTTCACACTGCAAGTTTCTTGGCAAAGGCTCAGGTTTATGGTATTCTTGTGGTCACGTTAATAAGCTAAATATTCCATGGAGGATGACAGCATATCAGGGTATCTCCATAATACTGAGCTTTGATTTCTTTGTCAAAATGGTAAAGTATCCAGATTTCTGTTTTCACCTAAATTGAAACTTTATATAATTTAATTTGAGCCTTATTTCTTTTTTTTTTTTTATTAAAGTACAATTTAGTGGTTGTTTTCCACAGCTAGAAAGGAGCTGTATAGTTACAGGTGCAGTTTTATGACCTGTAGACTCATAGATACTCCAGCTAGTCTGATTGTCTACACTGTTCTAGGTCTACAGTTGTCATTCAAATTCATACAGAATGCCAGTTTTAAGACATGTTCCTAGCTTACCTCTCTGATAATTCTTATTTCTAGGCATGTTCATATCTGCCCATATTGTAGTGAGTTTCGGATAAAAATGGTTTGATTTTGTCATTTATTCCAAACTGATTTAGTTTTAATGTTGTTTTATTGTAAAAGAACTTTTTAAGTCTGCTCACAAATGATCATACTTTTAGTCTAACTTTGTTTTTTATCTCCAATAGCCCTTTCCTTGTTTTGATCTGATACCTCTTATGTGCAAAAAAAAACCAACCCAAAACAAAACCCACCCAAATAAGAAAAAAATCTGTAAGTAGGAGATGGAAGATGAAGCAGAGTATGTGCATGAATACTTGCACATGTTCACATAGACATGTTTTGTAAATGG
Source organism: Climacteris rufus (assembly GCA_013398175.1). Lineage (NCBI taxonomy): Eukaryota > Metazoa > Chordata > Aves > Passeriformes > Climacteridae > Climacteris > Climacteris rufus. The sequence goes on from VZRZ01007632.1 coordinate 23,221, forward strand.
ATTAAAACCTTACAGTTATCTTTAGGACATAATCAGGATTGTCACTTTGATAACAGTGAGAGAAGGTCCTGTTCAGTTTTTTTGAGTGACTGAGTAAACTTTCAACCTCTATAATAAATTTCTTCAATTTATTTTCAACAACCTGGTTCACTGAATTATAACTTCCATACTTGTCTGGGGCATGTGACAGGAAGACTTCTCAGGTAAATTAGCAGAAACTCATGGTGTGTTTGAGAAAAGTTCTTCTGAGTTAATAAACAGAAAATAGAAGTATAATTAAATTAACAGTGAATCTGTCAAGCATGGCAATTCTGGATTGTTGGAGAAAACATTAAGACCTTTTATCATAATTGAAGATTCTCCTTTTTCCTCTTTCAAAAAATTATTTTTAACAATCCAATTAATTGGGCTTGCTTTATGTTTGAAGTGCAAACCAAGCTGGTAGTAGAAAACAAAGACCTTTTCAACTAGGAGTGAGAACATCCATTGCTGATTGCAGGATTAAATAACTTTTTGCTATTTTCTTAAATTAACTGCCTGACTGAAGCAAAGATTCATTTTAAAAGACATTAATTTGAGACTGTTTTCATAGTCCGTTAAATTTACTCTATTTTCTTTGAGAATTGAATAGTACATTTTTCCATTAAAATTTTATCGGTGGCGCTGCCAGGATATCTTTTTGCAATAGTCTTCAATTTAGTTTTTATGATAGTAAAACTGCTGTGTTGTTTTTGTTTTTTTTTTTTCTACAAGTCTGTTATTTTGGGGATAATGAAGATCTATGCCTCTAAGACCTTTTCCTTCAGTAGATAAATATCATTCTCTCTGGAAGGTGGATACCTGTCTGGCAGACTTTTTCTGTGTTTTCAGTATTCCAGGATTCTAAACATAATTTATATTCCTCCTAAATTGGTGTTGTGAAACACTAAGTCAGCTTTGTCCTTCAGCTATTTCTATCATAAATACTGTAGTGACTTGGAGTATTGTAAAAGCTTCAAGAGAGAAGCTTATTAAGGGTGTGACATACATTAGGGGGAAAAAAAAGACCCTGAAGTCACATCCATGTCAAGACTTTGGGAAAACAGTGAACATCCGGATTCTGTATCACAATTAAGAGGGAAAGCAGTTTGCCATCAGATGTTTTGATATTTGATACACGCAAGACACACACACAGTCTTCTGGATGCTTTTTGCTAAAGACAGAAGTGAACACATTTGTGTGGCTAAATGCAGTGCTTGCTTGAGTTTTAAGAGACTGGTGTGAACCTCTGATCTGCCACTCTTTCTGTTTTCCAGAGTGTGGGACTTTCAGACATACCTATTGTGCAACAGACAGAAGTATTTCACTGTATGTGTTTACACCTTTAGAGAAAGGACATGGATGTCAGTCTTCTCATAGCTGCATATTCTAAACTCAGAGATTTGGGGTGTTTGGGGTTTGCATTTTTTTGTTCTGAAGAAATTGGGTTTTTTGAGTGGCAGGAATAGCTGTCTCAAGAAAGTAACGATTGATGAATTGTCACTATTGGCTGCTCTCTAAAGATGAGCAATCAACAGAGATCTGATCTTGATTCAGAGGAGCTTTTCTTTTTAAGATCAGGCTCATTTTAACTTGCATCTGTTCTGTCACCCAGCTCAATATGCAGATGCTTGTGCCAGCCCAAAGGAGGGCATAGAGCAATGCCGAGGCTGTTTTTGTTGATGGTGGCATCAGTCATGCTGGTTTGAAATGCCTCACATCATGTTTCAAACTTAGAATGAGTATCTGAGTGTAGCAAATGAGAATATGTCATGAACTGCTGAAATGTGCAGTGTGGTCAAGGTTAAAATATTTCCACAGCAACATGAATCTTTCTGTTTGTATTCCTTTTCTCTGTCCTTCATTCCCCTGTCTTGCATTCAATTCAATCACTAGGACTAGACAGAGAAGTGTGAGGTCATTCTTCCCTAAAAAATAAATTTTTATACCTATTAGTGCAATCAGCCAAATTCAAAATCAAAGTGGTCTTACATTTACACCTTATTTTTGAAGTTTTAGTGTATTAATCATGCCTGTATTTTTTCAGGAAAAAATAATTTGATTTTTAAAAGAAATTGTTTTCACTTTTGGGAATGCTGAGGTCCTCCCCAATGTTTTCTGCTTGATTGATCAGATATCATTGAAGGCACAAAAGCATCAGAATCTTTAAAAAGAAATACTTCTGTAATTACTGGGTATGATTATTTCTAATTACAACTTAAAAGTACTTTCTGATTACTGTTTTCCCCATTTTTTTATTAGGAAAATCATGGGATTTCTCTTAGATGTTATGGAGTTTGTTCCTCAGTGTCCAGTTTCTTTCAATTGCATCCCCCATAATAAAGGGGGAGTAGGTGACAGAGGGCAGTAAGTGATACAGAAGTTTTAAGGGTTGATATGGGAAAGGGGAGTATCAGACTTGCACTAGCAGGTACTAGCAAAACGTTTCTTAAAGGCTTATTTACAGTTACAAGATAAATTTACCTAGGGTGTCCAGGCTTATTTTGAGGTTTTGTTACCTTTTGTAAAAAAACCAATTGAAGCTGACCACTCACAAAGCTAAAAAGCAGTGTTAATTCAATTGACAGCTGCTTAGTGTCTTTTTATATTAACAAAGATTTATCTTGTGAAATCACAATGTCTTTTCATATATCTTGATATGAAAGCTGAGCAATACTTTTATTCTAGGAAAAAAGTATGGTTATACAAAGCTTTCATTTTCTGTTGCAGTTGATTTTTAGCTGATACACCCATTGAATTGTGTCAAGTTCTTTTTTATGTTTATAGGATGTATTGTTTGGAGCTGGGGGAACTCATTTACTTCTAATATTGCTGCANGACACGTTGAATTGTGTCAAGTTCTTTTTTATGTTTATAGGATGTATTGTTTGGAGCTGGGGGAACTCATTTACTTCTAATATTGCTGCATAACATTTTAATGTTTGTTATTTCAAGAGTAAACTTATTTGTTTGAAGAAAGCAGAACTCCAAACTTTCATTTGGGAGTGAAACACTGAAAAAGTGATCTTCATTCTGTCTAATGCTGTGCAACTGATGTACAATTGGGGTGTAAGATTGCCATGTTTAAGTTGTTTATGTATAGAATAACACAACTTGCATCTGAAAACATCTTAAAAGGATTCTTTGTAATTGGTTATAATGATGGAAGTCTTTAATGTCTCACCAGGCAGCTTGTAGCACTATTTTCAGCATATAGGCTTTTCTGTAATTGCAGATTTTTTTTTTATTCTAACCATTTGATATCTTTGCCCATGTCCACTAAAATATTTTTTGTGAAACAGGATGTGAGATTTCTGTTTAAAGTGTAGTGTGACTTTGTTTTCTGGGCCCTTGGCCCTTTCATCTGTATTTCTTTTTGAAGTGGGAAGTGTTTCTTGTTTCCGTGGCTTTGCTTTAAGCTTTTAATTTTTTAACATTGCATAATCATTTCCTCTTGTATGGTAAGCTTTTTGCCCATTACCACAGCTGAAGAAATACAATTATTCAACAAAAAATGCTGTTTAAAGAAAGACTTCTTTAACACAACTAGTATTTGAAGCTTGAGATCTCACTATTTTACCTGTTAGCAAAAAAAAAATCATCATATGGAGTTTAAAATGTAGCTGTTTAAATGCTATTGACATTCTATAATTCCATTTTTTCTTGCATTCTATGCATGATGTTGTAAATGTACTGTGAGGAATACACTTTTGAGCCAAACTTAGTTAAAATATTTTACATTAGTTAAAAGCAATTCTTTTTCACTGTAATGAAACATGTTCTAAATTAATATTTCTTATACTTGTCTTACTTAAATTCTGTCTTAGGTTATGTTTCAAGCTGGGTATTCCTTTCTCCTACATTATTCCCAGGTAGCTTTTGTAGATGAGTGATTCCTATTGAAGGGAGTTTTCCATGCTTGAAAACTGCAGAATCAGTAATTTCTTAATATTAATGGGAATTTAACCCTCACTAGCCCTCTAGTGAGGGCTAAATTTGCTCCAAAAAACTGAGATACGTCATGTCTTGTTTCCCATTTCAGAACTTGAAATATGCAATGAAACCTACTAAGAAAGAGCTTGACCCAATAATTCTTAGTTCTTTAACAAGACAGGTGTAACTGTTAGGCTAATAAATAATTCTTATTGGGTCAACATTGAGTTATGTTTTTCTTACAATTCAGTTGCATTGAAAACTTACTTCAGTAGTTACATGTGTTTTAACTTTTTTATTGCTAAGTCAACCAAGTTCATGTTTTACTGAGAGCAAAGGTTGTTGTTAAGCAGAAGTGTAAGAGAAGAAAGCAATACTTCATGGATTAGTTTGTGCAAACCACTCTTTGCTAGGGCTGCAAAGAAAAAAACCTGGGAGCTTCTTTGATTTGGAAGGCAGCTGGAGGATTCTTGACTAGGATTTACCTTTTTGTTTTGATCCTACAGTGATAAGCAGTTTCAGGTTGACTTAGTTCCAGAAGAAAACAGTGATTATGTGAAGCGTACCATGAGTCTGACAGCTACCTTTATTATGTATGGATCCTGCAGCAGGAAGCTTAGTTTTACTGCCTGGTACACTACATGGGCTTTTGCTGAACTAATTCCATTTTGTCCCTCCTCTGGCATCACTTTCCTGAGGCTTTAGAATATCCTTATGTCCAGTTCTGTGATTTTGCCTTCATTGATTGTATTTGGGATTCTAAACTGAAAATGTTCTGTGGTTTCTGCGAGTGTCTTGTATTAATAAATGATTAAATTATTTATTTATTACATTAAAGAACTAAAAGTCAAGACAAGTAAAATCAAATCCAATACAGGAAGTTTACCTTGCTATTATTGTCACAAATATATAAAGGTGGCTATCCTGGAGCATTGAAAATGGGAGGATTCAAACTGTCAGTGATACTAAATGAATGTGATGTTACCAAATAAACTGTCAGCCACTTTACCAGTTACCTTTGGGAATATACCCTTAGCTCTCTTGGTAAAGCTTGTACTCTTGAGAGCATTGAGAAGTGTTTCACAAAGAGAAAAAAATTGGAAATATTCTAAAGCCCCGATAACACTTACAGCCTCCAATTCCTTCTCTCTTTTTAAAATTAGGCAGCAGAGATACTTATCAATGCTTGCACTACCAGCTAAAATTCAGATCTGTCAGCTAATGGAGCCTGCTTTCTCATGAATTGAATTGCAGCTGGATGACTTTTAAACTTAATTACTTAAAGACTACCTTTTAGCATAGTCACCTCCTCCTTTATTAGCTATCACAAATTTTGAGCAGAAAATCCTTGGTTTAGGAGGGTGTGTTCAGAGTAATATGAGTTTTTTCTGTAAAATGTTTTAATAAATTTTATTCTGTTTAAAAAGAATGTACATTGTACCAGAAGATTTATATCAATGTTACCATTTTGCTCTAGAAACTTAAAAAAAAAAAAAATTTTTTTTAATTTTTTTTTTTTTTTACTCTGGTGTAGTTTGATAGACATTGGATAAGAGGTTTGAAATGACTGCAAGAAAGGAGACAATGCTGAAATGTTTGTCTAAATGCTTCTCTTTTCTTTTTATGCTTCCCTGTTTTCCATGAAAGCAGCACATCAAAGTAAGAGTATAAAGTTTTGTATGTGCTTCATGGGACAGAAAGATGAATTTGTCACATGTGGTGTAGATTTGAATTAGATGTGTGCTTTCAGTAGAATTTTTTTGGCGTCATGGCTGAATGTTGGTCTTTGCTTGTAACATCAGTTTTGGTATTACTTTCTCTGGTATAGTGTGGGTAAATTTTGTAGAATAGGAAATGAAAATTAAGGTAAATTACAAAATAAATAGTTTGAAAATAGTATGTTTTTTCCACTTTTTAGACTGATGAAATGGCTGTCTTTCAAATAGCTTTTCTAGCTAATTAAAACCTTTTTAATGTATTAAAGAAGCGGTATGCTACAGGGTAAGGAATTTTATATAAACAAAAGGACAGCTTGAGCAGATCTTTTTAAGTTTATTATGTCTAGGACAAATCTATTTACAATGTTTACAGTGTGGGATTTCTCTGTTTTCAAATTTTTTTTCTGGTATCCTGTACGACTGACATTTGTTACTTTAAAAGCAAATGGATATGTCATATACACTAGAGATATGCTTGGGGTATGAAAGACTAGGTGAACTAGACAGAGTAATGTTTCTGTAGTTAAGATAACCCAGCAGAAACATTTCTTTTTTCCTGTGGAAGAAGTGAAATATTTGCTTTTCTTACATTGCTACAGTATCAGCAGAACCATCACATACGTACAGAAAATGAAAGGGGCAGTTGGCATTCTTGCTGTGAGCAAGAGAGACCACACGGGAAAAAAATTGTGCCTAAGCTTCTTGACATGAAACAAATTATTCTTTTCATTAACTTTGGAAAACACATATCTATGTAAGGCCTTAAGTATTTGCTGTCATAATTTTGATATTGTTTGCGTGATATTTGCAAAGTAACATCATATAATATTGCAATTCTTTGTTGTGTTGCTGTAAGTTCTTTTTTTAATTAAAGCTTGGCATAGCTGAAAATTTGGTTTTAATATATTTTTGTGACTTTAATTTTCTTTTGCAGCAACTGACTTTGGGTCTATGCAAGTTGTTGTACAATTTCCTCATTGAAGTGTTTAGCTCTTGCAGCTAACTGCATAGATAAAGAATTAACCGTAAAAGAGAGCTCTTCCTCCATTTCCTTTTGTCTTGCACTTACAAATTAATCAAATCATAGACTAGGAACAGAAGAAAATAATCCAGCCTTTTCCTCTAAAGCACACTCCTGATTGACACAATTAGGCTATGTAAAAACCTGGTTTTGTGATAGAAATGGCACACTGGTGATAGCTGAAAAGCCTAATTTCTTGCTGTCTTCTGATTACTGCACTAAAAGACACTCAAACCAGACCTGTTAGGCAAGATCACTTGTATATTTGTTGTAGTCCTAGCTTTTCCTCTAAATACCAGCCCTTTCAGCTATTGTCTGGGGGAAAAAAAAAAGTTGTTTTAGTCTAAAATACATTTAAAAAAATTTTCTTAGGGAAGAAGGAAATTTCTGACCAGCTGCTGTTTGGTCCAGTTTGCATCTTCACTGAGAAGAACAAAGGAACTTGCAGTACTCAAAGAGAACTAATGTCAAAGAAAATTTGTGGAAAATCCCCTATAGATTTTTTTAAAATATGTAGAAACAATCAATCTGAAATATTCTCCATGGATGTTTCATTGATGGGCATTGGTCTTTAAGAGCGTTGTCAGCATGTCTTCTTGGAAGATGATGATGACTTAGAGTAACTTCAAATCAATTTATGAAAATAATAAAAAGAAGGAAGAGAAGGAAAAAAAAAAAGAAAGAAAAATTTCTCTTCCTTGGATGTTCCTGCCAACCCTTATTCTGTGAAGACTGGTTTCTAGCTCCAGTTTATGTCTTTAGATTTAAACCAGCTTCAATTGATTGCCACTGACCTCAGAAAGGCAGAAATCCTTGGTTTTTGGGCTCCTGAGCAATCTTCATTCCTTGCCCTTGATAGAAATGAAAACAGGATCTCTTTCATGTTTGAAGCAAATATTTTTACCTCATCCTTCCTGTCATAAAAAAAGCTTCAAACTTACAGGACTGGAGTGAAAATCAGATGTTTTCATGAAATTCTGCAACAGAGCTCATGTAATCGTACGACTGTCAGAACAGACTAGGAGAAGAAATAACTTTTTTTTTCTTAAAAATAAAAACCAGCAAACAAACTCCAAAGCTTGTTGATAGTACTTGTACATGCATTTTTGATTTGTTAGTAAACATAGCAGATTTATAAATTAATTGCTAGTATTTGTTTCTGTCTTTATCCCTTTGGGATCTTGAATTGATTCCAAAGCAAGTTGAACCTTCATTTGAGCTCATGACATCTGGTTTGGCTACTCATCTAAGACCTCTTCCTCCAGCAGTTACAGAAAAGTTGAAAAGATAAGAGTTTTTGTTATGAATCAATTTTGCATTGTATTCCACCTGGAAAAATGTTACACCTCCATCTTATATTGCTTCCTAGAGGAGTTCTAGAAGAATTGCAGTATGTTTTTAGTTTTCTTTCTTTTTTGCTATTTATTTTTCTACATTCTGGAGAGTATTATTGCCACATCCATAGTCTGATGGTCAGACTTCAGTCTTCCTTACTTCATGACTCAGTTTGAGATGTTCAGAGAAAGATGGTAATTTTTTTTCCATGTACCCTTTTAAAGATGAGTACTTTACCAAGATGATTGGTATGAATATTACTGTAGTTTCTTTTCTGGTTAGTGGCAATATAACCATGGCATGCTTTTTCAACTTGGCGAGAGTGCTTTTCTCAGAGGAAAGTGAGATTGCTTTGCCTTTACTGGCCCCCAGTACATGATGTGTGTGTACTCACAAGAAAATGAACTAAAAAGTAATTTCCATTATGGCTGAGGCACAGACGGCTTTTATCAGTGTAAGGGTTTACAGAATTACAAATATATTTTAATTTCCACTAATACTTGCTGGCAGTCATACTAATACATCAAAGATACAGTAATACAGTAAATCTGTACATTGCCACTTGACAACTTAAGGCATAAAATAGTTTCTCATTTTGAATATGCTGTAATTTTCACTTATGGACTCTTGAAACTGCAGGGAAACTTCTAGATATAGCTTGAAATAGATTGACAATCTGCCACAGGTAATAGATCAACTCCACACACCATTATTGTAAATGAAGGCAATGACTGTCTATCCAAATATGAAACTTTCTTCTTTCTTCTCTTCTTATAACTATACTATGTCTCTTCAGCTTGACAGCTAGTGTAAAAGGTGTAGGTAATTTATTACATTTAAGATGCTTTTACTGCACAGTGTAGGACTTGCAGTTCATTACTGTTTACTTCTATGAAAGGGAAAATATAGGCAGGTTGAAAAGAAAAAAGATGTACTATAGGTAAGAACAGGAGTTTGTCAGTCTGTAGTTAAAATAAATTTGATATTTTTGTTGTGCATTTTCCCACACACACTGTGGTACTTTCTTCTTCTTAAATTTATACCACCTTTTAACATTGAATCAAAGTCTCTAGGCAGATTTTTCTTTTTCAAGTCTCGTATTTTTCCTTATGAAAGGATGAAAGAATATTTTAAATCTTGTGCAAATCACTATTGCCAAGATTAGAAGTGTCCTGTCAAGAGCAGGAAACAGTTTGTCTTCCTCCTTTTGGATAATTTTAAATGTGTTCATAAAATGATGAACACTTTATGTTATATAGCATTAAATGTATTCCATAAAAATATTTGTGTTTCTGTATAACTGTGCTTATAATATAGCTGATAAATCACAACTTCCTGTTTCGTAGCTTCCATTGCAGAGCACACAAGGTCTTAAATTGGTTATTGGCACAGACCCTCTGCCAGTTCAGTATGTGATGTATTCCATGAACCCCATTTCCTCCACTTGTATAATGCTTGATGACTTAATTGTGCTCAATGAACAGAGGGAAATGATAGTGCAATTCTCTACTCTGTGTGCTCTCTAGAGAAAAAGAGGCCATTCCCTGAGTGTGGTAAATAAAGTGTGGTAAATAAAGACTTGTATTTAAGAGATGGTGAGTATTGTCTGTAACATGTAATTATTTAATGTTCAGTGCCTTCTGCCATAGTACCCCATTCTTGTTATGGATCTTCTTACAGTTACTAACATTAACCCTTAATGGACAAATTTATTACAAATACTTGAAGATAAGAACTATAAGGTTTCATGCAATTTTGCTTTAAAAAAGATTTAACAATTTTAGCACAAGTCAGTCACTAATGACTCAGATTTCTTCAAGCATATCTTCCCTCTTGTTTAATAAACCATTTTTTTCAAATGAAAACGAATTTATTGCAGCTTTTTGGCAAGTTTTTTGTTGCACAAGAAAGGAAATAACTTTGTTTGAATTTTGTTAACTCAGTTTTACCTCTTTTTCATTCATATATGAGAAAAGAGTAGGAATTGGAATACAAAAAGAATTACTTCCTCATCACTTTAGAATAAAGATAACTAGAATCTCTTCAGAATAAAAATAACTTGTCCTAAAATGTTGAAGAGAGTGAGAAACACTAATTTCTGTTCACCAATATGAAATAATGTTCTTGGATTTAATTTTCACTTTTTTTAAATCTTAACTTCTTAATTTTAGTGACAAACAAACAAACAAAAAAACCAAAACACGAAAGATGGATAATCTACCCAGTATATTTAATGTTAATAACTGCCTTGTTAAACTTCAATTGAGTGGTAAGGCAGCCAAACAGAAGTTAGTACAAACTAATAGAGCGAGTATATAGTTTAATAGACACAAAGGTTAATTCATTATTTTATTTAACAGAACACAGGATTCTCAGAATTGTAGGACTGCAGATGTAAATGTATTTAAATAGTGTGTTATCAACATTTGCCAGTCTATTAACCATCCTTTGGGAAAACAAGTATTGCAGGTGCAAACCAGTATTAGTGTTCCTACAGTCTGCTGGTTGAGATTCATCATTAAAACTGATAATTTTGAGCAGCCTGCCTCAATCCTTTATAGATACGCAAATGATTTGTATTTTCTTCAAGTTCTGCCTGCAAACAAACAAGTGTAACTTAGGAGTCATGATGATTTGGTGTCCCTAGCTCATCTGCTGGAACTATTGTCAGCAGCTGGTGTTATTACCCAGTTCATCACTTTTGTATAGTTTAAATACTATCTCATGGTGTGTTCAGCCTCAGCCTGAAGAGGCAAAGTTGAGGGATGTTAACTGGGTGCATATCATGTCTGTTAATGCCACAGTGACAAGGTCCTATTAGTGGTATTGATTCCACAGTCAGAGTAGTTCTCGAAACATATTTCATCACAAAAGAAAGATTAATTCTCTATAGCTATATTCAGGAAATTTGATAAAAGAGAAAATGCTGTCCTTAATATGTTCATCATTTAGTGCAGAACTGCACTTCAATCAACTTGACTGCTGCTTTCTCAAGCTGACATGCTAGAAGCTTTAAAACCTACATTTATTTCTTAAATATGAAAGTGAAGTGCTCTCAGGAATGGCAGGCTCGTTAAAGGTCTTGAATAAAATTTGTAGAAATGCTCTGAAGGCAGTTTAAAAAAAACAGTTAATGACCCTAGCACTGCATTAAAAAATGGGGAGAAAGTCAGAGTTTGTTTAGTAGACCTTTTTGCTTTGATTTGAAGTCTGCATTTCCAGTCTTGATATGATTTTACTGTACAAAGATTGGAGTTATGAAGCTGTTAAGGTCAGAAGGTGAAACAAAACAAGGGAAGTTGAGGATTAAAACTCCTGAGTGCTCCAAGGAAGAAAAAGTGCTTTACTGCCAAATACTTCTGTATGGAAAAGTGGTTTCTTGCTAGGTCACCTGCAGAAGATGAATCAAATTTTCTAATTTCCTTTCACCTTTTCATTATAAATACTATGTTTATATACACACACACCCCTGTACATATATGTATGCTTTGCGTACAAAACCTCATGAAATAAAAAAAACTAAAATGATCTGTCCAGTTCTTACACAGTAAGTCACCTGTAAACTTAGAGATCAGGAGACAAAACTTTAATAGGTCTTATCCTTTGTTATAATATCTACACAAAAGACTTAATTAGAGGTTTTTATTGTTTGGTCTTTTTGTAACCTGGTGATGAGGACTTCTGACAGAAGCATAGGAACAGCAAGTAGGCTTTTTTTTTTTTTTTC
>VZRZ01007632.1:35030-50501 GCA_013398175.1 Climacteris rufus
TTTTTTTTTTTTTCTGGCAGGTCTACTTCTGTTGTCCTGAGGGAAATGGAAGAACAGCTAGCTGACAATTTGTCACCTTGACTAATTCCTTACTGCATTTTTCTCCATATTGCATATAATGTTTTGTAATTATTTTTTCTTGTCTTTTAATGCTTATTAAATCCATTGCAAATGGCCCTTTAGCATGAGTGAAGAATGTATCAGTAAGGTGCCATTTGAGATAAAGCTTTTTACATTTAGCAGTACATTTTGCTTGACAAAATACTACCTGTTGTTCTATAGATTATTTTTTTTTATTTTAGGCAATTACACTTTTAACTGAAGTAATCAGAGAGAACTTCAGAAACAGCAAATTGAAGCAATGCCTTCTACCAGCACTTGGGGAGCTGCTATACCTCATAGCCAGGAAGGTAAGACTGACTACAAGTGATCCTTACAAATTTGGCATTTGTGAAAAAACTTCCCCTGGAAAAGTAAGCCAAAAATCAAATTACTTAGTCATTGGTATACTCAACAGTTTCTGGTCCTTCTATCTTCTCTAATACTTTTTCTACTTTAAGAAGCATGTTAGTCCAATAATTTACTTCATCTGAGATTAATTAAACAACATTCCTCAAGGGTAGAATTTTAACTTCATAAGAGGATTTAATCAACCACCTTGTATCAATTTGAATAAGGGAAAAGAAAGGTGAGGGTTTAAAGGAGCTGTCAACTTCAATTCTTAATATTGACAGCATTTCACATTGTATTCAATGTGAATACCACCACATTGTATTCAAATGTTTACATTTCTGGCCTCCAAGTGGTAGATCTAATGGTTAGAACATCTCAGCTAGAGATGGTGATTAAACAGGATGTTTATAATAATATCAATATGTCAATAAATATCAATAAATTAGTATATTAGTATATTTATGTATCTAGTCCTTATTAGATCTTATTGGAGCATGGTTGGATTCCCAGCACTGTGGAAAAGGAAATGGAATGATCCTGACTAATTTCAAATGGACTTGTGTTTATTCCTGGTTAAAACTGATTTAAACCTTTAGTCTAGAAATAGTAGATTCCCATTAAAAGTAAGCTGAGGTTATTTGTAGAAAAGAAATGCTGTCAATATTAAGAATTGAAGTTGACAGCTCCTTTAAACCCTCACCTTTCTTTTCCCTTATTCAAAGAATAAAATACTCTTGCTAGAAACAAAGGTGTCTTCAAGCAGAAACAGTCTAACCCTGGCTTCTCTGAAGCCTTTGTATTATCTGCATCATCTAATAGCTGTGAATGCTGTCATGTTGGTTTAACAAATCAGTTGATAATGGAGTGAAACTAGCAATTGAGTCATTATTTTGGCTTTAGTTATAGTTTAGTGCTGAACTTCCATGTTTTATTTTCTTTATCCTCTAACTCCTTTGCGTGTTCCACAAGGTGTAGTGGTTGCCTTGTTTTTTGTAGGATAACAAGCATTGTCCTATTTTCATTGGACAATTGCCAAAGTATGTGTCAAACACACAGAGAATTTATTCTTACAATGAGAAATTTTGTTCTGAAAAAATCCATAGTCGCAGTTTATTTTTATATGTTTTAATACTTTCTCAGTTTTCCTCAGGAGAAAAAACTTGTACCTACTATCAGAGAAATCTGTCAGACAGATTGATAACCATGTATTTTTAACCTGTAGTAAGAACAAATAAGCTTAAAATTCTAACTTTAAAATTTTATTTGGCAAGAGTAGTTTGCACGGCTTGATTTTATTTTGAAATTGAACTCTGATAGTGGAAACAATGCTACACATTACACTGGCTCTATAACACCAAAATTATTTCCACATTTTTTTTTCCTTCTGAAAATGTGAACTGACAAATTTTTTAGTCTTTATGTATTTATGATCTTCACAACGTTTGGAGCATGACAACCTGCAGTTAAATGGCAACTGTCATGTTTCAGTGTTTTTTATATATATATTTATAAATATATGTAGTAATGGGTTGCATTAAGTTATAGCTAAGAAATTACTGGAGTATAGGAATAAATATTTGGACACATATCAACTCAAGACACTGTGTCTTGGTAAAACTTCAAAAACATCAGTGTGATTTTTATGCTTGGAGATACTGACTTTTTTTTTAAGAAAAGCACTTTCAATTCCTCTATTCTGTATGTATTTAACCACAGAATACTGTAGTGTTGTAGGCATTTTGTTGCTCATTAAACTGCTGAACAGTGGTGCTGAATGACCTTGCCAAGATCATATAGCAAGTCAACAGTAATATAATAAATGAAACAAGAAAGTTTATTGCCAACTTAGATCTTTAAACAGCAAAGCCTTATGACTTAACTAATTTTAAAAAATCATAATTCATTAAGGACTATATACTTGTTTTCCTTGTTTTCTCCCATCTTGCTCTTTCTTTGGCCTGCTTCGTTGTTTTATCAAGCTGCTAAATATTTTCATTTAAGCTGTAAGTTTTTGAGGGCATGGCTGGTTTTATTCATTTATTCCCTCTGGGGTTCTGTGAAGTGTTTCTAGGTCCAGCCACAATTTTAATTATTTCTTTTTCATATGAACATTTGGTAAATCATACATTATTAAGTAGTTAAAATCAGGTTCAGCTATTTAGGTGCAGGATGATTCATTAGGTAAAATACAAGATCACTGTTTGCACTTCTAGGGCTTAGAAAATGCTGGGGAAAAGTCCAGATAATTGTAATGATCCTGTGCAAACCTAAACTCTGATATTATGTGTCTGCTTGCATATGAGCTCTTGTAAGATCTTACACTCCTTCTCTGCATTTTTATTCCAAACAGAAGCCAAGAGCAATTCACAAGCAGAATGAGCAGACTCCAGGGAGCATGTTCTGATACTCGAGTGAATTGCCTTGGGGGAAAACTTTCAAGTTCTATGTAATATTTTTATTCATTTTGTGCTGTTTGGATTATTAGGGTGCAGAACCTAAAGTTTAATCAAAATCAACATGGGCTGTGAGCAAAAAGTAGGAAGATTCCCCAGTGTTTGGTGATGTGTTTAAGTTTATTACATGTCAAATGGTGTAGGTATCTTTAGGTAATTAAGAATGGTACTAAGTTTTGTACCACTTTTACCTTTTTTTAAATTTCTAAATAGAGATTAAACCTTGCAGAAAGTCATTAATCAGTTGAAGAATGGAAACACTATTAATGTTTTAGGACTGCACCATTTCTTAAGGCTTTTTATTCTATAGTACATTTAGTATGTATGGTTACAAAAGAACTTGGAAGAATTTCTGGATAAATTAAGTGAATACAACAGGAAACGGACCCATACCAGTTCCAGCATAATTATAATTTTTACTCTGTTTTGATTCCTAGTCTTGTTCTGCCTCTTCCAGGTAGAAAAGATTCCACTTCTGCCTGTTTGAAAGTAACCTGCCTTTACTTTCTTGAAACTTGGACAGCATTTTCTTAAACTTACACACAAAGCCTTGGAAGGCAAATTGTGATTATACTTCAGCATGTTCTTACATAAGATGAAGGAGGTGGAATGTGGTTGATCTGGTGTGTCTGTTGGATGTCAAGCCAGTCTTATTATTGCTGCCTCTATTGTTCCATACCTCCTAATGCAAAGCTTATAAATAGGAGATTTAACATTTTCTCTATGGATATATGTGGCAAATAAAATTTTGTTTTCAATAAAAAAGGAAAATTTATTTTACTAGACAATTCAGTAATAGTCTTCCATGCTGATTTGCTATGCTCTCATTAAATGCCTGAAATGATCATATAATTTATGTTGAATTACTGTAAGCCACTCAGAAATCAGCAAATTTAGAAAGTATCATTTGTTTCTGCATCATTAACCTTCACCTTGACCATCCTATCCTTTTTATTAAAACCAGTTAATTAGAATGTAAAAAAGAATTTGGGGATATACTCTGTAGAGTTCAAGGATTGTATAATTGCTGAAGAAATTATTGCTTGTCATTCTTTGTCTACTTATTAAAACAAGTTTCTCATGGATTTCATGGCCTACCATCACACCATCTAATGCCTATTATTTACCACTTTCTTTCTCAAAAGAGGCTATTTTTTTTCCATTTGCTAATGGCTCTGTATTACTAGCCTGGATATGGAAGTTGTTGCAGTTAAATATCAATGATCTCCAAGTGTCCCCTTTTAAACTTAAAATTTTACAAAAGGCTATTGCGGGGACAGGGGGAAGTGGAGTTCACTTCTAATGGAAGAATCAACTCCCTTATTCAACTAGCAGTGAATTAGCCTCTCTAAAAGGGTGACTTCAAGGAAATATACACTAAGATCTTGGAACAGTGTTCATATGTACCGAAGGCCATACCATACAGTAAGTTTTCTTAAACACTTGATATCTCCTTGTATGACTTTGAGCATTTTTTTCAAAGGTAAATTTTCTGTACTTTTTAGTTGCCAGAAAAAATTAAGTTTAACTTTAAATCATGTTTAAAGAGAAGCATTACTGCTCTTAATAATCAGTTGTCTCTTTCCGAAGCACTCAAAATGGTAGAGAGTTTCTGTGTCTGTGGGAATTAGAATGAATTGATGACATGCAGAAATATTAGGACAAATTCTGTTATGGATTTTGGAGATTATTTAAATAAGATAATAAATTATCAATCTCTGTGCTGCATATGAAATAACATTAAATAGTAATAATGTCCTGGCACTTAATATATTTCATCGCATATGTTAATTTGAAATGTGTATAATCATGAACGTTATTAAGTATATGTTACCCAGTTTTAATGTGACTGAGACTGTTGTGAGTTTTTGATTTAATCAATTGTGCCGTTGGCTTCATTTCAGGAGGAAAAAGGGGAACACCGCAGAGAATGCTGGGCTGTTCCCTCAGCTGCTTACACGGTGCTAATGAGGTGTCTTCGGGAAGGGGTAAGGCTCTTTCATGGTCCTCAGTAGAATTTCTCCACACTAATAACCCTTTAGGCATTGTGTGAGGATTGTAGCCTGCAGCATTGCAGTACCTTGTCAGCCAAGTATTGCTCTTGAATTTAAATAATCATAAGACCATGACCTAAGCAGGAGATTAATGCAAAAATGCAGTGTTGCTCTCTGTACATTCAACATTTATGTATTGCTGCTTATGTTGGGGGAAATTGGATAGTAGATATAAATTACTGTTAATAGGTGTGAAATTTATTGAAGATATAGTTCTCTTCTGAGAAATGTTCTGACAGTTTGTGCTGTCCTCTTAAAATTTGATTTTTGTACATCTTTGTAAATCTTTGAGCAAGATTTAAGTTTCTTTCTTGAAGTGGCTGATACACAATTTTTTAAACCCGCATTGTTAGCCTACGGGGTTGTCAGCATTCTTTTGAGGCCAAAAAGTAGTAATTAGGTTTATTCTCATACATATGCTATACTGTGTTCTTCTTTGTTTTTGGTGATAGCTTAGCTGTGCTAGAAGAAGGGAAGAAAAACATGCATATAGTTCCATTTGTAAAATGAAAAAGAATTGAGTGGAGGGTTTGCATTCCCTGTTTGTGTGAGACCACTTGCCTTTATTTTTGCCCAAGGCAAAGCTCAAGGCAGAAAACATGTCAGAAGTTGCTAAAGAGTGGAAAGCAAGAGGAAATACCTCTTTTCCTTCCTTTTTGAGATCTTTATTGCCTACAGATTGTGATTAATAAAGGAAGAACCTAGATGCATTTTAATATCTTCAGACCTTCACACGATCAAGAACACAGAACTGAGTTTGTATTATGGACTATTTCCAGCTCATAATTAGGGTAACATGTCACTCTAAGGCACATTAGTGAGATGCTATTCAATTATGAATTTAGTAATGGAAGACTTGCTATTTCTGAATATCCAGTGTACAGAAACGAAATCAAGAAATCCATAAGACACTAATTTATTCCTATAGAATAAAATCACTTCTTAGTCCTGAAACATGTCATATTTTTCTTAATAATTTACCTTGATATATTTTTTCTTGAAAAAATGCCACGAAATAGAAATACATTTCCCATGCAATAGTTCAAATTAAATTTAATTAAGCATAAATTTAAAGTTATGTCTAGTCTAGCCAAGTACAGCTGTGCACTTCTACACTTCCTGTTTGTGAAGATGCTCATTTTTAATGTAGGTATATTCTTTTTTAAAACATGTTTGAAACCGTAAAACTATGGAAGACTTTAGGATGGAATAGACCTCTGGAGGTCATCTAATTCCACTTCCTGTTCACAGTAGGAATAAAAAGATTGTGTTGCTCAGGGCCATAAATCTGTTTAACTCTTGAATGTCTCTAAGAAGTATGGTCCCACAATCTCCCTGAGCAATGCCTGGACCACCTCCATAGGAAAATTTTTACTTGTTTATGATTGGAGTTTTCACTTGTGGTAGGTAAGCTTTACATTCTTACATTAATAATTAAAAAATAATAATTATGTGTAATTAAAGAATAAATTAATTGTAATTGCTCTAAGCTCAGTTAAGTGAATTTTGCATCGTGATGTTCTCTGAAATGAATATGGGTATAGTGACTCAATATATGCATTAAAATACTTACTTGTAGTTTTTATTGCCAGTTGAGAAGCTTTATTTGATGTATTTAACAAGAATTCAAGAAAATGAAACCAGTTCATGTAATTCAGTGCTATAGTTTATATAGCTTTGAGTTTTGTAATAAAAGTTCGCTGTTCTTCAGTTTCATTATGAGCTACTCTGAAGTGCTCTTAGATTTCTGAAGTTTTATAAGATTTGTCATTATCAAAGCAGAATTGCCCTCTGAAACAGAACAGTAGAACAGGAAGAAGTTTGAAATATGTGTGTGTCCCTTTTATTTGCCTACAAAGGAACAAAATGTTCAAAAAATGCAGGTAGTGTCATTTCCACATACCTTCTGTGCCTGAAAATCTAACAGAGACAAAAAAGTGTATGGGGCAATGAAAGGAATTTTAGGGTGGTGGAGTAGAAGATTGGGAAAGTCTTTTGTCTGTAGGGGAACACAAGTTCAGATTTCCTGCATTTCATTGTTGCTAACTTGAGATAGAAGCTGATTTTCAACTTGGGCAAAGCACAGTCGTGTTCAATTATGTGTCAAAATAGGGGAATTGGTACACTGATAAATGAGTAAATTATAGGCTTGATTTGACATGGTTAGTCTTGGTATAGTGTTGCGATCTGTCAGAATGCATGTAGTAAACATTCCAGTATTTATTTGCTAATCTTTTCCAAGAACTGCTTCTAATAGTGACACAAAATGCCTATTCCAAGGATCTGTGTCTCAGTTCAATTTTTAAATGTTTCTGTGCAGTCTCTAAGGGTCCTGATTTCTGCTGCTAAAGTGCTTAGCTCTTACGGTTCCTACGCTATCCCGTCATGAAAGATACTTTCAGTTTCAGAAAGGAAATTCTTATTCAATAATGAGTACCTAATGCCAATGTGACCACCATTTTCCCTTCATCCATTTTACTTACTTTATTCAAAACTCCTTTGCTAAAGTTAGTGTGTACTTGACCCTGAATGGATCATCCTCTCTCTTATTTGAATCTTGTCGTTGACACTGCATATATTTTTTCTCTTTATTATGATATTTAAGGTTCAACCTAATCTTAACTAAGTGAAATCTCAACTTTAGTTTCTGTTTTACATTTGCCTCTGTTCACACTTACATTCCAGTCAATCCTTTCACCTTTCTGCTTCCCCTGATTTACCCCCTATATTTGCCTCTCCCTTCCTTCAGATCCTCCCTAGTCTTAAACTAATAATCTTTCCTATATCCAAGCTACTTTTTGATGTGTTTTATAATTTTTCTTCTCTGATTTGGTCTGGATTATGTTGCTTTGACAAGGTCATTCACTGAAACCAGACACTGAAGTTAGAAACTGTGTACGAGTCTCCTTTTCAATTTTCCTGAGAGTGCAACCATTGAAGAATCTTTCAGAAACTTAGTATCTGTCCATTTCTGCTCACAAATGGTGTGTAAATATAGAATACACAATTATATGCAATTTTAGTATTAACGTCATAGAATCTCAAAAAATTATATACAGGTAATACTCTTGCACAGATAAATGAATATATACGTATTAGCTGTATCTGGCATTTAAAAGGGGCATAATTCTCTCATTTTGTAGAGTGGCACCTGGAGAATGTATTTGAATCAGAAATAGTGAATGAGTTTACAAAGGATAATTTTCTGGCTCTTGGATGTGCAAGGTACTGTGAAGCAAGATTTTTAATAAACGAGAGCTTGCCAGTAAGCTATATAACACACGTTTCCCTCTTTCATGTGGACTTCTTCCTTTATGAAGGAGCAAGATATAAGTCTGGGGGCTTTGGTTCTGAACAGATGAGAAATTTTAATAATAAAAGAAATCTTTAAAAAATAATTGCCAATAAATAATATAAGGCAGCATATTTTGTAATGTATATTTTTAGCCAGAACAGTTCCTTGATAGTGAATTTGGAGGAGAAAGGAGAATTTAGAGGAGAGGAGAATAAAATCATAACTGTTTTCTCAGATAGTGTAGTACAGCCTATAGTATCACAAGGTCAGTCCGAATCATATATATTCTCATTTTTATTTCTTCTTTAGACATCAGTTTTTTACTGGCAGAATTGCCTATAGGATAAAAGTCATCCAGTGAGACATATACATTATCACTTTAATTTCTTCCTTGGATATCAATTCTCTAGTTTACTGCCAGAATTAAAATTAAAAAAAGAAATCAAAAGGTATTTAAAGTTTTGTTTCTACATATTTATTCTTCTCTCTGAAGGCTTTATACTGCTAATTGTTGCCAAACTAAAATTTAATTCTTAAATAATGAATTCTTAGGAGGATACAGCTTTACTTCATTAAGTTGTATTTGTAGATTCTTTTTATTCTGTCTCTTTAGATTAAAGGAAGAAGTGTATTTAGAAGTTGATTTAGAAGAATTATGTAGAATGCAGTATTACTTCCTAAATCCTTCATCTTTTAATGTTTCTTTATCAGTATTATGCTGTTACTCAAGGGTGTGTATCTATATGTAGCATAATATAAAAAGATCATAGGGTGTCCCAAGTTGGTTGGGACCCACAAAGATCATTGAGTCCAACATCTGGCCCTGCACAGAACACACCAAGCCTGAGAGTCCCACCATGGGCCTGAGAGCATTGTCCAAAGTCTCCTTGAACTCTGCCAGGCTCGGTGCTGTGCCCACTTCCCTGGGGAGCCTGTTCCAGTGCCTGACCACCCTCTGGGTGGAAAACATTTTCCTAATATCCAGCCTAAACCTCCCCTGACACAGCTTCCTGCTGTTCCTATCCCTGGTCACCACAGAGAAAACATCAGTGTCTGCCCCTCCACTTCCCCTGATCAGGAAGTTGTAGGCTGCTGTGAGGTCCCCCCCCAGTGTTCTCTTCTCCAGGCTGAACAGCCCAAGTGACCTCAACTGCTCCTCATATAGATTCTCCTTTAGATCCTTCACCATCTTCATTGCCCTCCTTTAGATACTCTCTAACATCTTAATGTACTTTTTGTATGGGGGCATCCAAAACTGCCCCCAGCACTGGAGGTGAGGCTGCCCCAGTGCAGAGCAGAGCAGGACAATCCCCTCCCTTGCCCGGCTGGCCATGCTGTGCCTGATGCCCCCCAGGACAGGGTTGGCCCTCCTGGCTGCCAGGGCACTGCTGGCTCACGTTCAACTTGCCATCACCAGGACCCCCAGGTCCCTTTCTTTGCTCTCCAGCCTCTCTTTCCCCAGTCTGTCCATACATCCAGGGTTACCCCAACCCAGAACTGCCTCCGAATTGTTTGGTGCACTGTTAAATTTATAGCAGTCAGTAAAAATATTAGTAGACTCAGTTATTTTAAAAAAATGGAAGTAGATTTTATTATGATGTTGATTTACATTTTCCTTTGACAACTGGAATGGAAAGACTTGATTAAAAGGAGTTTTAGCTGTTTGCAACTATTTATCCTTCTGGTATTTGCATTTTCGTTCAGGGTGCTTTTTCACCAAGCATCCATGACTTAACTGGAAACAAGGGCTCAACATGACTGAAAATTAGGAGTTTTATCTTTAAGTGTGCTTTATAAAACTAGTTGAAGTCTAAACCCATTGAAAATAAAGTATTTACTCTTTTTTTAATACAGTTCTATTCATAGTTTTAGATTTGATGCAATTGATGATATGGACAGAGGGTTACTGATACATGGAACTTCTTTACTCAGTTTTCAGGCTACCCTTCCAGACAGCTAATTAAGCAGAAAATGGTACATGTCTTGTTGTTTAGGTAGTGCTCAGCAACAGATACCAGAGGAGCTGAAGTGGAAGGTCTCAAGTGGCAGCAAATAGAATTACTCTGACAGCATCATTGAGCTTTTAGAGCACACTGATGATACATGACCATTTTCTAGTCAAAGTAGCAGGACATCTGGAACAGAGCGTAACTCATCAGTGACATAACTCATCAGGAAATAAAGCACATTTTCAGGACCAAATTTTGCAAAGAAAAGCTGTAATTGCATCTGGAAGCTTTTTAACATTAATAATAACAACTATTATCCACTGTAGATTGCTTTAGTTATGATTAATTAATGGGGTTGTAGTTCATTTATTAAGTGTTTGTGCCTACCCTGCTTAAAGTAGTGGAGTCCCAAGTGGCAATCTTAGTAATCACTTTGTATGTAAGAGAGACTTGACTATTATGTTTCAGCTATGGATTTGATAGTTAAATGCATGTAGTCAATTTGATAAATCCATGCATTTTTACCCAAGCTATACCCCCCCCCAAAAAAAAAGACTGAAATGCAGAAGCATAATTCACAGAAAAAGATTAAAATTGAACATTATTTATAAAAAGTTTTGAGAATTTTAGTTTTAGTAAACATGTCTGCACATTTCTATATTTAGGTCTTTAATAGCTCAAAATAATGCAATGTTTTGTAGTAATCAAAACTGTAAAAAGAGGGAAGCCTAAATTCACTTTGGTTTTATGTCTGCAAATAAGAAGGAAGACCACAGAATTCAGTGAAGTTTTTATATGAGGGTAGCCAGTTTTGATGGAAATTGACTTTAGTATTTCTATTAAATATTTTGAGTAGAGCTGCAGTTCTTTGGAAGAACAGGAAGGATTCTCATGAAAATTATGAATACAGCCTTTTTTTTTTTTTTTGATACTAGAGTTTCCAAATATTTTTGCATTGGTGTCTATATTTTAGAATAACTAAGTCAATAGAGGAAAAGTGGATATTGAATATATTTTTAATGAAGTATAAGTTCTCCCCTTCTGCAAGGTTTTTGTACTACTTTTCAGAAAGATTTCATTATCATTGCTCACAGTTTTTGGTGGCTCGGATTGTAAAGATAAATGTCAGAAATCCAATTCTTAGGATAATATAGAGATTAGTTTAAGAAAGAAATCAATTAGATATTATGATGAATTATTTGTGAAGCCAGGCTATAAGAACAAATTGAATTCTAAAAATTATATTAAAATTCATTCTTGCTGAATTCAAGATGCCATTTAATACATTGTTGAAAGACTTCACATTTTTGTAGTTCAGGACTCAGATGAGGTGAGGCAATGCAGAGCCAAAATAACACCAGCAGTGTATCTTCCAGTTCTGTTAAAGACTCTGATTTTAAGTGAAAATTATTTGATTAGTACTAAAAATATGAAGGATTCAAAATCTTGGATGGAAATTTAGAATTTCTTGTAGTAAATGCAACCTAATAATTTTTCTTAAGCATTGGTCAGGATGGTCTGTTTCAGGAGAAGAAGAGGAGTGAGTTATGGAATAACTTAATCTGCAAGAAGTCTTTTTCTTTATCCCAGGATTTGTTGACTCTTCTGAACAAAGAGAATTTAATATAATTTTTTTTCCATAATGTAATTGTGTATCTCATTAATGTGCTGTTCAGAGCACATTGCAGTGTTGTGTTTTGACA
Organism: Climacteris rufus; assembly: GCA_013398175.1. Classification (NCBI taxonomy): domain Eukaryota; kingdom Metazoa; phylum Chordata; class Aves; order Passeriformes; family Climacteridae; genus Climacteris; species Climacteris rufus. Next base: position 46,938 of record VZRZ01007632.1, read on the forward strand.
CACATTCATTCACTTATAAAGCACTGGTCATGGAACACCTCTAATATAACAAAAGCTTTTCATTTTTAATGACTGCATTTCATTTGGGGTGATTCTTTGGAGCTGAGAGGTTTTGTATTAAATTATATTAAATGGTCTTTGCAGTAGAAGAGGAAGTGGGGGAAAGTAGGATCTGTGAACATAACTTTGTCACCAGGTGAGGCTTCTTAAGAAATTACTTTGGCAAGTATCAAATAGAACTAAGAAACCACACCAAGACAATATACATTGAGTAAAATGTGGATGTAGGCAGTAGTTTACAAAGAAATGAGAAACATTTGCATATGAGTTTTCCTTTTCTCTCCTTCCTATAGGAAGAGCGAGTAGTGAACCACTTGGCAGCAAAGATAATTGAAAATGTTTGCACTACTCGCTCATGCCATGCACAAGGATTTATTACAGGAGAAATTGGACCTGTCTTGTGGTACCTTTTCACACATTCTACAGGAGATTCTGTGAAGATAACAGCTGTTTCGGTAAGGAATTTATTTTTGTGATAGAGTAACGCTTTGGCATTTCGTTTGAAAAACATTCTGAATTGCAACTGAAACATATTTGAGCAGGTTTGCTATATGTGTGTGTATTTTTCAGACTACCTTAAAATATATTTGAAAAATTTCTGAAATTAAAAAGAGCATGTTCAGTGCTTATGAATAGTTCTTGTGATTCATAATTTTTCAGAGTATATATTTCCTTATGCTGGTAATAATGAGTTTTGTTTGAAAAATTTAATCTTTCATATAATCTATTCAGTTCTTGCAAAATAGAAATTTCTTTTTTATAAGTTTTAAACGGCAAGTGTTTATTGTTTTTATCACAGACTTGTTTAGAAGACTTATTTGAATTGATTATGTTACTTTTTATGAAATTGTCAGGGCTAGTCTTTGCCCTGAATTTTTAAGGCAGTATAGGATGATAAGACAAACAGAGCAATGACATGCAAGCAGAAGGTTTGGAACAAAACCATTTGTGAGGTAAGAAAGTACTTAGTAGGACTGTGAGTTGGATTTGTTACAAGAGCATGTAGTGACAGAATAAGGGGGAATGGATTCAAACTAAACGAGAATAGGTTTAGATTAGATGTTAGGAAAAAAATTCTTTATTTTGAGGGTGGTGAGACACTGGCACAGGTTGCCCAGAGAAGCTTGGCTGCCCCACCCTGGAAGTGTTCAAGGCTGGGTTGGATGGAACTCTGAGTAACCTTGTCCAGTGGAAGGTGTCCCATAGCAGGGAATTTGGAACTAAGGTGATCTTTATGGTCCTTTCCAACCCAAACTTTTCTATGATTCTTGTTGAGAAAACAAAAGCATTACCCACCAATACAGGTAATATTTTAAACCAGAAAAATATGTTGACTTATTTTAAATGAAGTGTAGTAAGTGGATGCTCATCATCTGAGTACAGCTGAGGCTCACAAATGAATTTACTGTTGCTTTATAAATGGAAAACTGTAGTGTTGCTGCTGCAGCAGTATGCACATAGACACATACAGCCTAGAGGTTATAAAAGAGAGAGAAATAAAAAATATTTGAACTGTGGCTGAAGAGACAAATGGTATAATAAATTTATAATTTTTAAAAATATATGTACTTATTGATTATTTACCTTAGTGTGTATTTGTTGCAGAGTCTTGCATGCAAAATAAAATATTGGGAAAATATCTCAACATTTTAGAACAGGAAACTTATTTAGTAGGTACATGTTACAGAAGTCTTTACTCTAGCATCTGAAATTCTTGGCAAAAACAGTCTTAGAACTTTCAGGGGTAGAGAATGGTCAGTGTTTAAATATGTAAAGTATATGTGTGAGTCTGGCTATTAGGCTGCTTTATCAGAAAGGGTCTTTTTGAGACTGCCCATTTGTTCTGTGAGTTTTATGCTCACATCACAACTGCATATATGGTAAAAGACTGGAGATTAGAGTTATGATTTCCTTTACTTACTGAGTTTTTAAAGTAGCCTGCTTGACCCTCTATCCTGTCACTGCTTTAGTTATAAGGAATGTTTTGTGTCATGTGCTTTCTGTTCTTGTCAGTCATTAGACAGGGCAGTTATTTGTTTGCTGCTAGGTGATAGCCCTTTATTTTTATCTCTTTCAACTCTCCTGAAGTTTCCCTCTTGTTTCTCTGCTATCCTGCTATCCATTGGGAGAACTTTGCTGTGTCATTTACCATTCCCTTGATTCCTACAGCAGACTTCCAGAGCCTGCTCCATTTGTAGTTGGCCAGTTACACCTGTTTTGTGTACTGCAGTAAGCAGCATATCCTGGAGAAATTGTGTCTCAATTGCATTCAGACACCGCACAAAGATCACCAGAGGAAATGTCAGTGGACTTTTTTCCTTTTTTTTTTTTCATTCCTTTTCCTCTCCTGAAAACTCAGTTTCTTCTTGGACAATGTAGTACACTTGAAGTAGGCAAGAGCTTTTTTTTCTGTTCAGCAATATGCAGAAATTATACTTCTGATTGTCAAGAATAAACTTGTCATCAGAGTGGATTCACCACAGTTTTCTGTAGCAGGGGGCTCAGAATTTACTGTCATCAATGCCATATGGTTTGCACATGTTGCCCTTGGATGAGGTGTCTAATGACTGAGAAGAGTGGATTGTTGTTTGTCCCTCTGTATCCTCTGCCTCATTTGATATCCTAGACCACTGATCCTCCCAAGGTTGTAAGGTTGAGGTGAACCACTAAGAAGTCTTTTCTTTGTCGTAGTGTTCATGCTGTGGGTATCTAGCCTCTCTTAAGCACTGGTGACAAGAAGAAAATCTTCATGCATCTTAACTGGAAAGTAGCAAAAAAATGCATAAGAGGAAGAGCCTAGTTTGCTTCTTTTTTCCTTTTTTTTTTTTCTTCTTGTGTGCACTGATAGCTACCACAATGTACTAGTCAATGAAGCTTTATTAATTGCTCAGTGCAGTTGAACAGTGATGGTGTTTGTATGGTCTCTTCCAAGTCAGAAGCGTGAAAGTATCATAGATTGTGAGTTTCCCAGTTCCTTTGCCTCTTGTTCCTGTGATTGTGATAGAGCAACCTGATTTTTATGGGCTTCTTGCTCAGCAAGGGATGTTAAATGCAGTGACATATCTAGTAAATTCCTTTATTTGTATTGTACTTCAAAGTTGAATCATCTCACACTCATAGGTTGGCACTGGGACTTGGAATGACACCAGTTTTGCCAAGCTCTTACTTCCTGATATTTTTTTTCTTGTGTTTGAAATCTTTGAATTTGTTTTATAAAGCTTATCAGTCCTCAAAAGCTATTCTAGGAGCCCTCTTACAGATGACATCTGTTAGGATGAAGCAGTGTGTTTTAGGAGGTCATGATAGCTTCAATGACCAGAATTTCCTAGAGAAATTCAGCTGATTTGTGGGATATCCTTTCAATGTGTCAGAGGTTGGGGGGTTGTCTTAGAATTTTCTCCCATCACTGTCACCAGGTAACAAATAGGCGGACAATTAAGGCCATCAGCTCCTTTGTGAAAAACAAAAGAAGTAGGCTTGGGTGGGGACAGGGAAGGGGAGAGC
>VZRZ01007632.1:56856-109050 GCA_013398175.1 Climacteris rufus
GTATCCTTATCTCAGCTTGGTAAAAATTCCTTCCTCCCCTCGGTTGCAGAGGAGAGGGAAGAGCCTTTTCATGGAAGCTTTGGTTTTTGGCCAAGGCTAAACCACGACATTTTCCTATGGTGGCTATTCTGTCATTTGAGATAACAGCAGGAGGAAACCCCTCCAAAAGAGAAGGCAGCTCTCACCGGCCCCTCCCCCACTCTGGTCCGGAAAGAAATTTCTCAGAAGAAAGTGAAAAAAACCCTGTTTATTCACACACAATATGCATGCAGACACAGTAAAGACAAAAAACAAGTGAATAATATCAGATAATAAATTCCCCAAAAGGGAAAACCTCAGCAGAAAAGTCTCAGAGAGTCCCTTCCATCTGGTAGCCTCCTGAAGCAGGGGTCCCGGCACAGGCTGCACCAGGCCTCCCTAGGCCCAGGAGGGAGAGTGTCCCTCTGATGATCCCAGAGTCCCTTCCAGGCAATGATACAGGTCCAAGGAAAAAGGGGAAAAAAAAACGAAAAAAAGGGAAAAAAACCCTTTCCCTGCTCTTCTTGAGGCAGGCAGCCCATAGGAGGGCTGGGAAGTGGAGGGGAAAAAAAAACAGTAGCAGCAGCAGCAGCAGGAAGAAGAAGGAATGCCCGGGGAGTTGTCCAACTTATAAACAGTTCCACTGGGCAGAGATCTGTTCTTTTTTTCCCGTGTAGGAACATAACCTTGTACTGAAAGGTCCACTGATGATAGGAATACAGCACCGTGGGGAAATGATACAGTCACCGCAGGACAGAACTCTAGCTCTTGTTTTCATCAGATGCCCTGCTATAATGTATGTTGTAACCTGACAATCATCTTGACTATAATCTGTTGAGAGAGTTTTGTTTATCTACACACTGTTTTAACAATGATATTTAAATTAAAAAATAATCTACTGTTTTCCACCCATCTCTTCTTGCAGCCTGAAATCACTCCTTCTCTTCCTAAAATGCATTTCTGTGCCATGTCAGAATTGCCAGTGTGTTTGTGTGAGTGCATGTCACCTGGCCTTAAGCTTTCCAGATCCCACAACAATAGCACTAACAGGTGGCAGATTGTCCTGTAATGTTGCACTAATAGTGCACATTACTGTGAGTTGATGATATAGTTAGAGAAGCATAGTCAAAAATTATTCACTTGAACATTCAGCAATAGAATGCAATGTAGCAAGCCTATGGCTACAGCATGATGTTATCTGTGATGAATTTGTTTATTTAGGACTTACATTGCCAAAAGGACTCGCATACTGATACTGAATTTCTTATGGACAATTGCTGGAAGAGTACCCTTTCTGAAACTACAGTTCTTATGAGAAATTTTAATCAAATTTTCCAGATTAGAAAACTGAAATACAGACAAATATAGAAATACCTTTAACAGCATATATCAAACTAATGATAGCAGTGAGAATAGTACCCAAAGCTGTAAGTGAAAAACATGGTACTTTAAAAACTGCTAAAATGGGTCTAATTCTACTACATGTGCCAACATTTGTTAACTGTACCTGCCTTACAGGTCAGGCAAACCTATAGCTCATGGAATGTTTATTTAGTTTGAAAGAGATTATCTCAGTTTTGGTTAGAGCCTGATGCTAATAAAACCAAGGTTGTGCGTTCAACCCTTATGGGCCATTCACTTAGTAGTTGGACTTGATCCTTATTGGTCCCTTCCAACTCCAAATATTCTGTGATCTGGAAATTAGATTTTAGGATTTTGAAAGCAGAAACTAGATTTCTATTTTTCTTGAATAGAATCTAAAAATATAATCCTGCTCCTGTATTGAACTGCCAGGTGCTATCACATTAGATGGAGTAATAATATTTTAGTGCTGAAAATTGAATTTAATACACCATGCACTTTTCAATATTCCATGCTCATGACACACAAGGCCATCTTAATGAGAGAAGGGAAAAGTGAGTGGTGTTGGCCTACAAATTATTTTGCCTTCTGTAGAGTTCTTGTGTGCTACAGCTTAAGAGGCGCAGAAGGACCTCAGTGTCACACAGAACTTAGTGACAAATAGTGACTATCTGTTTAATACATGTGCAAAACAACATATTAAAAGATGCTTAAAGATATAAATTCAAGATGGAGATAATTTAGCTTTGTATATGTTATCTAGAAACACCCTTAGTTTGCAAGACTTAGGACTACCCTTGTTTTCTTATCCCTTCAAGAACAGCAATAAAAACCAGTCACAAAATAAAAGCCAGGAGATGAGGAGAAATGAGTTCTGTGATCATCTGCACTAATACAAGACTTCAGAGAACTGCAATGGCCATAAGGGACTGGGGTTTGTCCCTCCCTGAGATAGAGACTTTCTATTTTAGTTTCTTGTTTTGGAAACTAAAATAGTTGAAATGATGTTTTTAAAATAAAGCGTGGAAAAAGAACTCAAAATTGAGAATCTCTGGCACATTATAGCAGTAGATTAAAAAAACCACCACTGCTAATTCCTTTCATCTGGCTGCCAAGATTCACCTCTCAATGAGTGAATATCAGTCATATGGCTTTTTGAATGCAGTTAGGTTCTTCCAGAGGTCAGATAATAGGGCAGGGGGGTTTTTATTTGTGGTTTGTTTTTTTTTTCCTCAACTACTCTTTAGTAAAATTATTCAAATAGTTATGGCAATATGTTGTCACAACTGCATTGTAAATACATTGTAAGTGTTGTCCTCACATTTCAGTGACTGTTTTCAATTCCTTGCCTTTTACCTGAATGTGGGCAAGTAACTACCACTGTAGATGATGGATTTGTCATTATCAGTGTAAATTAATGAAAAGATACAAGTATCTTTAACAAAATCTTTGTAACTCTAAACTCATAATATGGAGGCATTTGCAAAGCATAGAAAGGGAATTGGAAAATACATAAGGAGAAGACAAATGTTTGCTGTTGTACTTTCAGTTCTTGTATAGTGAGATAGTGGTGTAGCTATTTTCCTCTTGTGTAACCAATTCAGAAACTTCCTTGCTTCTGTTTTAAACTTGCTTCTCAGTATTACTGAGCGTATCAAATATAAAGTTGTAATCTTGTTGCAGTTGACAGTGTGTTCACTTGAAATGAAAAGTGTCCTTACCATGCAGAGTCTCCATGGATACATCAAGTATTTGCAGGGAAGGGGGGAACAATATGACAGTGGAACGATAAATAATGTATTTGGCAGTATTTCAGTGATTTTTGGCTTTTCTGATATACCAAGTCCTGCAGGTCAGCAAAGTTGTGCTTCAGATTTTCTTTGGATGTTGCTGTTTTTCAGTCCTCAAACCAGCCAGAAAAGCAAATTCCAACATGTCACCTTTATTTCTTAAACCAGATTATTAGAACATTCCCAGATAAGTCTGTTGTAACATTTGAATCGTCTTAACCCATGGTAACCCCCACGTGGAGCTTTGAAATATTCTTACTTTCCAGTGTATGAGGACTAAAAATAGTCGGATGTGCTTTGGCTTGTAGTTGCATGTGTCTTTGTCGTGGTGTCCTTGTGCATGGTCAAGCAAGTCCATTTAGTTAGCACAGTCAATGTTGCATTATGTATGCTCTTTGATTGCATCTGATGTTTTATGGGATTTTTTAACATAAAAACTTTTTTGTTGTTTTTTTGAGTAACTTCTCAAAAAAAAAAGAACCCCGAAAAACCAAACTACAAACCACATTCTATTAGAATTTGACTTTTGCATTTATTAGGTTGTAATTTAAGAACTTTACTGCTGCAAGTTCAGAGTGGAGGAGCAACAAGTCATGCTCTGTGAGCTGTTGAAGTGTTTAAAGCAGTAAACTTTACACAACTTACACTTTCGAACCCAAAGACTGAGGAACTCTTACATTTATGAAATAAATTGTTGAAATACAGTTCTAGAATAATGGATAGCAGTTTGTTTTTCTGGGATTTCTGAAGTTACTGTCTGTGATGACTGCTTTTGAAGACAGAGTTAAAATTGTATCAGAATAAAATCTGATGGTTTCTTGGCCAACTCTTACACTCCTGTTCTTTTTCCATTCTTGGTAAAGGTGTGTAGTTAATTGTTGCAAAGGCTGTCTCCAATGAAATACAGCCACTGTTGATTTGTAGTTATTCTGTCAGCAGGTGAGGCATTTGAATAATAATATGTACGTTAAATGTGCATCACACAGCAGGATTGCTAACTTTGTACGCAACACACACTACAGACATCTGTTCTGTGGTGTCACTCCCTTGAGAATCCAGCTCAACTGTTTGAAGGTAGTTTCTGTTGATGAGACCTTTTCTGCTCAGTCTAATTCTTGCATAGAGCCAGTTGACTCTGTAAATTCTGGCTCAGTTTTTAATTCTGATTTTAGTTTTTTGTTGGTTTTTTTTTGTTGGTTTTTTTTTTTTGAGAAGGAAAGAGGTGTGAAGTTGGGTTTGTGTTTTCAGAACAAAACAATCTGATCAAGAGCTGATCCAAAAATACCATCACTACTTACCAGCAAGATAATCTTTGAAAATGAATTTTTTTACAAATTTTGTTATTTTTAGCAAGTAGCCCAACTGGTCGTTGCAGAAGGCAGAGGATACTCCATATGTTTCCTTGTCTTTTTTTTTTCTTTATTTCTTATTTTGTTTCTTCAGGAGTTACAACATAGTGGTGAACAGAGCAAAATTGATCCTCCTCTTACACTTTTTACAACTCATAATACATAATTCTGTTTTTCATAACTTAAGAGCTCTTTTACCTTCCACTGGTTCTGAGCTTTATTCCCTTGGAACCTGAGTCAGTACACATGCATCTCGTATCTTTCCATGTTTCAGGCTGCATTTCAGAAACTGGAGAAGAAAATCTTTTCAATACACAGGACAAAAGAAAAAATAGAAAAGAAGGAAGCTGTGATTTCTGAGTCCAATCAGTCAATCACTGTTAACCTTCTGAAGGGGAATATTTAGTCATTACTCTTTATTTATCACTGTCCTTGTTGAACTATTTGAATTGTTTTTTTCATTCAGATTTACAGGAAGGAGTGAGTTGACAAGGATCTTAGCATCTTATAAATTTACTTTATTGTAGAAATGGAAAATGTTCAGCAGATTATGGAAGTCATGGCTCCTTACTGCTTGTGGTTTATCCTTTTTCTTTCTTTCCAAGTCCTAATTCTGTTTTTTCCTTGAAAAGATGTTGGTCACTTTCAGAACTCAGAATAACATTACTTTGGGTAAGAACAATCAGAGAAGGTAGAAACAATGTTATCATCTATTTGGAGCATCCAGGGTATAATTTGGAGTAGACAAGATTGTATCCAACTAAGGTGTTAATATTCCAGCGTATATGGGAATGAATAGATAAAAAAATTAATCATATTTGTCCTTAAATACTTATGTATTCTGAAAATAGTTCAGCCTTTTAAAAGAAATATTTTAAAACATCTATGTTTATCCATGATGTAAGACATTTTAAAATATAAGTTTTATCGTCTGTTGTAGTTAATTTCATCCCATTTTGGACATAGTCCATCAGACAGTGTTAACTTGTTACTCTACCACTTGTGAAGATGTTCAAAGCAACTTTTCACTGGACCAGTCAGTCTTGGACAGAATTCATTTGCTATTGTTCTATGGATTTTTTTTTTCTATGAGTGACATGAAAATGAACGAATTTTTAGTGTATACAGTGTTACAGTGCAGTGTGAGTAAGCTTAACATATTTGTGTTTATTTCCATCAAGGATTTTGTGACTACAATTACTCGTCTACTTGAAAGTCCTTCAACTTTTATTCGAGCAAAAGCCTTCCTGGTCCTGTTGGAAGTTTTAATTAATAACAGGGAGATGTTGGTACTCAGTTGTCAAACAAGGTAAGGTGAAAATGGAAGACAATCAAAGATATAATATTTAAAGTTGTACCTGAAAATACCTTAAAATGTGTGGTATTTTTGAGCCAGTGGAAGGGGTTTCACAAGGGGAAACCACTGTTTTACAGTGAGAATCTGTCTTTTAAAGTAACTTGTGGTCCCAGTGGGCATTTGCATTTTTGGGTAGAGCAAAACAAATACTGCTAATAGTGAGTTGTAGCTATGGTGGGAAAGCAAAATAAAAGGTTTTGTCCTGTACCTTCCTCATCCTGGGGTTTGGTATAATCCATAGTCTCTTCAGGATAGTCACTTTCAAGGTAAAATAATATTTCTTAGCTATATGTGTTGTGGGAGTGATTTACATAATGACCAGTAAATTCCTATGACTTTTACATGAAATATTTAATTTTTCTGTGTTTTATAGTACTTTGCAAGAAATTGCTGTATCACAGTGAAATTGTTATTTGAAAGTTTGTATCTTCTCTTGGGACAAAAACATTCCTGTATCAGAGAGAAGCAAATTTGGCTGTGCTAGAATATGAATTGTCACAGTGTTTTGAGAATCACAGTGAATAACTACTGAATACAGTGGATCTTTTTGCACTTCCAGAAATGTTTTATCTGATTATGAGTTCTGGTTATGTAAAATGCCCTTAAAGATTTATAAGTGACTTACTGAATGGTTGCATTTCTAATAACTCTTGGTGTTCACATGCTTGAAATACCATATAGGACTCTCCTGTGTGTTTGGAGAAAGGTCTGACAGAAATCCTGCACAGTTACTATTTGTTTATATATACCTAAGATATTATGTGAAGAAGAATTTTGTCAACAGTTTGTTTTATTTATAATGCTTTCCAATGGGCTATTTTTCTGAAGAGAATGTGTTGTGAATTTGGAATGTGATTTTGTATTATGAATTTTGGTTTTATCCTGCTGTTTTATTGTGATGCTCCAGACAGATCTCAATAGGGACCATGTGTAATGTAACACATTATGTAAAACAATAAGCAAGCCTTATGGAAGCTCAATTGAATTGATAAACTTTTTTACTTACTTTGGTAAGTTTTCTTTGTAATTGTTCTATAGTGAACAGTATATCTCTTGAGAGAATAGATCATTTAGACTAAAACCTTTCTCTTACATACAGAAAGTAAGATACAGAGAGGAGAAATGACCCATTATATGTGGAGAGAGTTGCAATCATAATATTGCTATATAACTCTGGAATAATCTAAAGCCCAGTATCTCTGCTGGATACTCATTGGCTGATACTGTCGAATTCCTGTTGGAGTATTTTAGTTAGATGTCTTCAGTTGTCTGACAGAAAAGGTTCTTCAAAATTAAGACTCATAAATTCAAAATTGCTAGTACAGGAAGCAGTAATCAGTTGAATATTAAAAGTATTTGATATACTCAGATTTTCTTTCTGAAGGTATTTGATTTGAGAAATATAAAGAGCATGTAGTAAAGTGTGCATAACTTCTCGTTAATGGTTTGTCTTCAGCAGTTGCAGCTAATGCCTGTAACAGGATTTATATTGCTTTAGATGATAAAATCTGTTTATGATAATGATAATTAATATAAGGCAGTTTTTCAGTGTGCATCACTTAAAGGATGATGCAGATGGTAAAACAGGTAACTGTTTCTTGGCAACACTGCATTGAAAAAGGCTTTAGTAATTATGCTTTAGTAATTATGCTGGTTTTGGCTGGGGTAGCGTTAATTTTCTTCACAGGAGCTGTTACGAGGCTGTTTGTGCTGAAAACAGCCCCCTGAGCCTCATGAGCATGGGAACAGCCTCGGGGCCAGCATTCCAAAGGCCTTGCTCTTCAGAGCAACCCTTCCTTTCAACCAAAGTTGGGGCAGGGTCTGCAGTGCAGGTCTTATGAGGAGGAGCTGAGGGAACTGAGGTTGTTCAGCCTGGAGGAAAGGAGACTCAGGGGAGACCTTGTCACTCTGTGTAACTACCTGAGAGGAGGCTGTAGCAAGGTGGGGTTTAGTCTTTTTGTTCCAAGTAACGAGCAGTAGGACAAGAGGATGTGGTCTTAAGTTGTGCTGTTGGAGATTTAGACTGGATGTTAGGAAAAATTTTTTCACTGACAATTCAGACAATAAAATCGCGATCCCACTGGTAACCTTTGTGGTATCTGTCCTTGGCAGTGATTTTGGAACTAGAAACGCTGTGGCATGGGAGGAAGATAACAGTTTCATCATTATTCCACTCTCTGGGAGAGAAGGGCATGGGACAGGGAAAGGAGGGGGAGAGAAAATGAAATGGAAGGAGAGGAGTAGGGAAATAGGAAGTGGAAGGGAAGGATAACAGCAAGCTTAGTTTAGCTGGTGTTACCACAATGGATTTCCTTGTATTTTTCATCTAATTTGTGCACAGGTGCCAGGAAATAAAAGGCAGCAAAAGCAGGCACTAGCTAAAACCCCTTTTTATTGCCAGCAGTAATGGTGCCTCTGGGCTGGAAGCATGAGAAGTATCCTGGATTACAAGTCTTGGTTCCGTGAAAGCAATCTGAAGACTTACCTGCCTGTTTGTTTTCTTGTTTACAGAACCTATTTGCTTTCACCATGATATCATGATTACCATTCACTTTTGAGTATTTGTACACACAAGCCCCCATGCATGACCCTTTAATGCCTATTTCTTAGCTGATTTTACATGATCGTGTTTCAAGTTTCTTTGTGTAACTCTTTTCAAAAGTCTCTCCTTGCTTGAAGAATATGGAAACACCTTTATAATTCCAAATAATAGTGGAGAAAAAACACTGTTCTTAGTATGTAATTAGTAAAGGTGAAATTAACATTCCCAGGGTGCCTGGTGATCCAGACAGAGTGAAAGACAGAACTGTGTGACTGGTGTGGGGAAGTGAGAGGAGGAATGAGAGGGAGAACTGTTAGGTGTCTTCTGTATGGTGTGACTACAGGGCACTTGGGATGAGATATAAATGCAAGATCTGGCCATAGCAGAAAAAGAAAAGAGCAGAGAAATGAGAAAAGTATGCTGGTTTTGGCTGGGGTAGAGCTAATTTTCTCCATAGGAGCTGTGGTAGTTTTACCACATAGTGTGGGGTGATGTTTTGGTTTAATGCTGAAAACAGTGTGGAGAACACAGCGATATTCTAGGTATTGCTCAGCAGGGCTTACGGGGAGTCAAGGGCTTTTCTACTCCTCACCCCAGCCCAGCCCACCCCACCAGTGAGTAGGTTGGGGGTGCACAAGAAGTTGTGAAGGGACACAGCTGGTACAGCTGATCCCAGCTAAGCAAAGGGATTTCCATGGCACATCACCTCATGGGGGAAAGAAGGAAGGAAGGGTGGGGGAGACATTAGGAGTGACAGCACTTGTCTTCCCAACGTGATGGACCCCTTTTTTTCCTGGAGATGGCTGACCACTTGCCTGCCCATGGGAAGCGGTGAACTAAATCCTTGTTTTGTTTTGCTTGTGTGATTTTTAGTTCTGCAGATTAAAAGTAGTAAGAAATGTAATTTTAAAGTGAATTTTTTTGTCCCACAACATTAAGACAATTCACCTGTCATTCTTTTTTTCTCTAACTAAATTAGTAGTCAATTACATACCTTTTGTTCTTCTACGTATGATACAGCCAGAGAAAATCCAAGACCTTTTAGGGTGAAGTAGCACTTGTTTACTTACACTATGCAAATTAATTTCTTTTGCTGATCACACTGAGTTTTCTAGTCTCCTTCATTTCTCCTCAATTTGCAAAGGCAGGCTACCTGTTCTTCAGGGCAGGGATACAAAATGAAATTTGGCTGAGACTTTTCATTTCACCCTTTTCTGAAGTAGTAGTAATGTCCAATTAGTCTCACTGAATTGTTCTTTTTGTATCTAAATGGCTTCAGAGAATTTCCTAGGTGAAGAGAGACTGAGTGGGAGATTGGACTTCTCCTCCCAAAAGAATTTATTTAAACCTTTTGTTTTCTACTGTCTGCAGAGATGGACACTTGTGGAAAGATAGGGTAGTATTCCTGACAGACATTCACAGTCTGCAGAAACATAACTATGCACAGCAGCATAACTTCTGAGCAAAATCTTTCTCTGTTGCCTGTTCCCACCTCCCATATTTATTAAATTTTCAAATCTTACATATACCCTCAAAGGAAAAGGTTTGCCTGGAAACCTCCTAAATCTCACATCTAGTGTAGCCTATTAGCCTTATACGTCTTAAGACTGATCTAGAAAAGTAGTGAGGAAAAGAACTGAAAAGCCTGGTGCTCAATTGGATAGGAAAACATGGAAATGGAAGGCAGGAGGGAGCAATTATTTAAGTCAGTGATTTCAGGAAAAAAAAACAAACAACAAGCTGCTTTCAAATGAAAAAGAGAAAAAGGTGCTATAAGGGAAGAAGTACAGATTGATCCACTTATTAGCATGATCTACTATCCAGTGTTATATCTCTGTAAAATATACAATATGTCTATATTAACTATCCTTTCAAAATCTTAATCCTTTTCTTTTAGCAGAGATAATAAATAATAATAAAAACTAATAAATAGTCCTTGAATTCTTGGGGTAAATGGACTGTATATGTCCTCAGAGCTGACACAACCTTCTTTAGTTTCTTGGAGGTCTGTCATTCTCTGTGAACTTAGTCTCTCTTCTTCATGTTGATCATCCTTTCAAGTGAACAGTTTTTATTCTTTTAAGTAGTAGATCACATTCCCATTCCTATCACTCAGGACTGTTAACTCTGGAATTTTCCCATTTTTGCTCCACTCTTCGCATTTTTTTTCAGGAAACTTGGGTTGTTTTGCTTTTTTAGTGTAAAAAGCTCACTGATGGCTGTATCTTGCAATACAGACACTTGATTTTTTTTTTAAAAAAACCCAAACCTTTGCCTCATAGACAGTGGTTTATTCCTTATTTATACTAACACCTAGCTTATTTTATACTAACACCTAGCTTATTTATACTAACACCTTAACTAGCTTATTTATACTAACACCTACCTATTTTTTCATGTAGTATTGCAAGACAAAGGTGTGCATTGAATGAATTGAATACGTGTGTTTCTATAGGCCTGGTTTTACCTATTAGTGAGAACACTGAGATTCATCAGGGAATAAAAGTAACTGGTGAATTGCTCTACATATGACTGAGGGATTTGTTGAAGGAAAATAGAGATACTAATATTTTACTGCCTATGCAATTTGCATCTGTACAGTTTTCTTGAGACAGTGTTTAGTTAACAGAACTATTGGGGAAAAAATAGTTGTGCATATTTTTAGAAAATCTGTATGTGAAAGAATTTTGTGAAGGGAAGGACAACACAAAGGAGACAACTTGTGAGTTTATATAAACTTTTTATCTTTTCTCTCTCAGAATAAATGAACCTACTTTGTATTCTTCTCAAATGTAATTAACTAACAGAATATGCTTTTATTAAAAAAAAAGGAAAGGAAACCACTCAGGTTGAAGCCTATTTGGCCCATCTTAAGTAAAACTGAAACAAATCTAAATGTATTTCTATATAGAATTAGAGGGTTGTTAAACCATGAAAGTGTTTTCTTCAAGGAAGAAATTCATTCAAACTCTGCTTTTGTCTTTTTTTTTTTAAGCTAAACATTTTTTTATGAGTAAAAATTACTTGATTGTCTGGAAAGGCTAAAAGGCCATTTTGATTTAAAACATTCACATTTTTATATTAAAAAATGTAAAGCTTTTAGAAGTGAAATTCTATTTGAAGCACATCAGATTAAGTAATTATTTTCTAACAGATAAATCAAAATTCCTGTAATTTAATGCAATTTATAGACATGACAAGATGAATAAAAGATGTCTTCATGGTCTCTGAGAAGTGTAACTGAATGTCTTGCATCTGGGCTATTGCACAGGTGAAAAGTAGTTACTGAATGGGTTTTTGATTTCTCTCTATCCTTGTCTCTATGGAATAGGTTAGAAAGAATAAGGGTGTAGTATTCAAGAATAATCGTATATTGTTTAGAGACACAATCCAGCAAAATGTATTCTTAGGCAGGTTTTATTTCATTCAGTAAATAAATCATCTTTGTGATGGAAAGATGTATTTCCGAGTAGTATTGTTATGAACACTTGAGGCAGTATCAATAAGTTATTTTCATAGTTTTGTAAAAGAGCATTGATTATAAGAAGATAGTACTGAAGTACTTTCTTAAAATCCAGATAGTGGATTTCACTCAGCAGTGACTGATGGTTCTTTGCACAAGACCCGGAGGGAGTTCGAATGTGAAACAAAGATGTCAATAGTATGGCCCTAAAGGGAAGTTTGCCCTTCTGTCTATTCAAATAAGCATTTTAAAATTTTGCCTGAAGCATTCTGTTACAGGTGTATTATTAAAGCAAGCTCTTGTAAGTTAGCCAGTGGCTAATAAATCAGTTAACATTTCACTGTGAGAAATGTCATTCTGCAGAATGATATAACCACACAGTACTTACCAGTTGGAATGTGAGCATTGAGTTTGTCTTTAGAAATCTTGAACACCAGCTTTCTAGAGAAAGGATGTAAGACTAGTTTGGACTTTTATTGCTTTCAATATGGTCATTCCAACTAGTGCTAAGGTTTTAATAGGCTGTAGGATGATTTATGTAATATGATTTTTCTGGACTTAAAGATTGATCTCTTATTACATTGACTTAAATTATACTTGCTTTTGGAATTCTTATCTGTTGAAAATTAGCATCTTTAATCTTCCACTCATATTGCATATATTGATTATGTATTTCAAAATGAAGTGGATTGTAAAATTAGTCTTTGACTGGGGTTGCAGAGAGATCACTCCTTATGTTAGCATTACATATTCATTTAAACCAGTAGAGTTGTGCTTTACTTAAAGTAGCTTAAGGGTTTCTTTCCTTGACTTAGAAATTTGTGTTGTTTTTAGTGCTGATTAAACAAAAAGTCTAAAATTTCAACTGAATTACAGAGCCAAAACTAATGTATTGTCTTGATTGTAACCACAGATAGCAGAAATGTCTAGTTCAGTGGTTTTTTTGTTATGAGAGGTAATGTTTTGCACTTGTTTAACTGTAGACTCGTGATGTATATTGAAAGAGACAGCAGAAAGACCATTCCAGGAAAAGAGCACCAAGGTGGCAGTGAATACCTGTCAAAATGCCTGGATCTTCTCATCTGTCACATTGTGCAGGAGCTGCCAGGAATTCTAGGTAAATTCAGTTGGTTAACCAAACAGATCTTACTTTTGCTTACTCCATCAAGAAACAGGTATCTCCTTATACATACAGGTAGAAAGACTATTTTCTGATTACATAATGTTTGCATGATATCAGCTTCCTGGAGTTTTTTAGATAGGTCATGATCAGATATTTTGTATTGGAATGCATGGTTTCCTGTATGAATGTTTTGTATTTGTGCAATGGTAAGTCCCATCAGCTTAGTCAGGAATGAAGCCCAAATGTACAGGAAGTTTTATCAGTGTTCTAATGATATTGTAAAATCTAAAAACATTGTACAGTCTAAGAGCAAATTTGCCTCATAAAGCAGAGGGCTGGGAGAGATGCAACAGGGCATATCTCTGAGTATGTGTTAATCACTTATGCTGAAATTTGCATATTGAGTATTTGCTACAGGCAATTTTTCTGGAAAATTTCAACCTACGTACTTCAGTTGTTTTAGATATCGGAAACCGATTTGCTCATGCATTGGAGCATTTTTTTCATAGAATTATTTAATGATGAGATGTATTTTTCGTCTTCTCTACATTATCGCTAGGATATCGAAAATGAAATGGTAGCACTGCAAAGGCTAGTAGACTTAAATGTCATGCTGCTATTTTAAAAGAAATTACTTCCTCTGCTAATGCAAATTTTTGCCTTGCTGCAAACACCTGTCCCTTTTTTCTAACTAAATATCAGGCTTCCATATTGGCTGTATTTCAGGATGGAAGTCTCAGATTGTAAATGTTTGAAGCATAGATTCACCTCCTGCTGTTTATATATACTGCATGCCCTGATATTTCCTTGGCATCTGCAAGTTCTACACATCAAATATATAGTTACTATCTTAATACATGGTATATCAATTGCTTAGACATGTAATTACTACTGATTTACCATTTCAATGCCTTGTTGACAGCTGATATAAAGCATAATTTTTACTGTGTTTTCTTTTCCAGGTTAGATCTGTGTGTTGATTGTTTTCCCTAATCTTAAGTTATCTGTCCCTATTTGTCCACATTTGTCAGAAGGCTTTTTCTTTTTATTGCTGTATGATGGAGGAACATGTACTGCTCGAGCTGGTAAAAGCTATGGGCTCCTAAGAATAATAATCAGATTTGAAAATTGGAACAGTTAAAAGCAGTTTAACTGTTGATTCAGAATTAATCCTAGCTGGCTTTTAAAATATGCATTTGTGTAAGCTCCTTACTGATCCCATCTTCTTCCACCAGATGTAGCTATAAACCAAATATATTAACAAGTTGTAGAAATTGACCTTAGAGACACATTTGAACAAAAGAAATAAATTGCTAATCTTCTGGATAGTTTAAAAAGTTTTTGGTTGTTGCACATAAAGTAATTTTATTTCTGCATTTGTAATATTTAACATATTTTTAGAAAAGAGATATAAATTGTTTAGATCATACTAAAATTAAAAGTAGCTGTATCTATCAAATGTAAAATTGCCAAATGTGATGTTTATATAGTCCTTAACATATAGAAACAGAGATTGTTCAGTAAATTAACCACAGAGAGGTCTTGTTGAATTACAATATTGTAATTAACAAAAAATATATTAATGAAAAAAGTGTTTTGTTTTATATATTTGAAGAGTTTTAAGCAACACTTTCTTTTACTTCACCAGTGAATGAGTCAAATCTTTAAGGCCTACTTTAGTGCCAGGCTCTATCATTTCTGTTTATATTGAAAACTGAACTCCATGGGACCAGAAGAAAAGCATTGGTAGTATTCAGCATGATTAAACTCTGACTTACTCTGAAAGGAAGGTCCTTTTCTGGTCTGAAAAATCCTATAAAATACAAAATCCCATTCTTTATTTGTTTAACATATGTGATTTCCCTTTTACAGTTTTGAGCAGTTATCTTTTTAGGGGAAAAAGGCATAATAAGTGCTCTTTCAAGACAGCATTTGACTTTTAATATTTTCAGGTTATAGGGACAGAATTTTCCTACTTTTCATATGAGCTGACTTTTCTCATGCTGCTTTTGTTCTTTGTCCCATGCAGAAGAGTTCTTGTTTTTCATAAACAATAGGAAGCATGGCACAAATTTAGCATAATGTTCCTTGATTTTTATATGTCTCTTCTGAGTCTGAAGTATAATTTTCACTATTGCAATTAAAATTTTGCTTGCTTATTATGGTGTCTGAAGTTTGTCATGGAGGCAACTAAGTTCCCTCACTGACCTGTTGCTACCTCTTTTAGGAGAATTCCTGTAGCTTTAGGTCACTTGTGTCACAGTTAAATTTGTGTAAGAGAATGTGTGTGTGCATGGCTGGTGGAAGGATCTCTTTTTTGGGAGGAGAAGGATGTTTGGGTGTTTTTTTCCAGTTGAACTGGGCTGCAGGGGAAACATGCTGCTTCAGCATTATGTCACCCACTAATCTTGGTTCATTCAGTTCTTGGTTAGTTGAAAGTCATGAGAATTTTGCTTTTTATTTCACTGGAAATAGAACAGCATCCATAGAATTCAGCCAGTATGGGTTCACTGTGCCAAGAGGGGTATTTTCACCTTTACTTCAACACCTGCCTTATATTTATATCCTCAGTGTTTTGCCAGAGGTCACCTTTGCCTGTCCCTGTAGCCAGAGGAGGGAATTGACCTGGTTGAACACTGACCTAGGAAAGAGAAGTGCTGGATCAGTCCAAGTTACCATGCAGTCACATGAACAGTATTTGTGGCACAGGGAGAAGACAGGAGTGAAAAGAGATGTTTTGATATGTCATTTGCTATTGTTTCCTGATGCATTTTTGTTGGATGAGCCTGAAATGCTGTTTTCTGTAGGTGACATTCTCAGAGCCCTAACTAATGTCTCTGGACGTAAACATCCATCAACGCTTCAGGCCAAACAGCTGAAGATGTGCCTTCCTATGATGCCTGTAGTGCTGCATCTTGTGACATCCCAGGTAGATTTTTTTTTCCCCCAAAATTCGTTAAACAGAGGACAAACTCTTACAGTTTCCCAAAATCTAATTTCTGTCAGCCGGGAGCAGAATGAGTAAAACAGACCTTTTGTTAATATACCTTTTGTAGATAATTTGATGAGTATTCCAGCTGTGAAACAGCATTTGATAAATGTGCATTATAAAACAACTCTATTGATAGATGCAAATACATATTTTATCCTACTTTTTTTTTAAACATGTGGAGTAATTGTTTTATTTTTTCCAGTCATAAGATATGCACTTAATGTAATTTTTTTTCAACTTTGGCTAACTTCAAATAGGTGTTTCGTCCCCTGATAGTCACAAAGGAGTTTCTTTTCAACTATGGCATCTTACTTGTGAGTATAAGGATCTAAGTTAAATATTTTTACAAAATACACCTATGGATAAAATTTTGGAAATTACTTTAATGTGATGAAACTGTATTAAATTTATAAATTGGAGAGAGAAGTTTATTCTGAATATATATATTTTAAGCTTTGGTTATATTAAAACCTATGTATATAATCAGAAAATAGTATTCTGTTAATTCAAAGGGAAATTCTGCACATATTTGATAAACTGAGAATTTCCTGTGTGCTTTATTTCTGAGTAGTAAAGTTTGGTTCTAAATTACACAGAGTATTCTCTCTAGACTTTCATGCTAATATTTTCTGATTAGAAATCAAAGAGAAATTACAATCTAATCTATATTTAAGGTATTGTTTCTTTTTGCCACCTTTTTCTTCTTGACAATACTTCTGCACTGTATCTAGTTGATGGAAATCTGTGGTGCTAAGATATTTCTCTTACGTTGATATTTATAACCTATTTATGAGATTAGCCATGAAAAATTACATGAAAACAATTGTTTATGGTAAATGAGAAAAAAAGGGACATTCCAAAGTTGCATATCAGAGTTAAGCAAATACTTTTAAGTGTATGAGTTCAAAAATGACAAGTAGGTATTTACCTCCAAATAGCATGAAGAAATGCTTTACTGCTAACAATTAGATTCAAGTTATGTGTTCAGATTCCCTTCTCTTTCTCCTTTGACTCTTTATTCCAAGAAAATGTGGTTTAATCTAGCTCTAAAATATCTGTGTAAAAATTAGAGTTAGAATGATGAAAAAAATTTGAAACTGTAGATGTTGAATTACAAAGCCCTTTATCCCTTTGAAGCATTTGTAACTAGGCAGTAGATTTATTAGTAGTTTTCAATCAACCTTCTAGAAGGTGAAATTCTTCTGTCAAAAATATAGGTACAGCAGACCAGGTACAATGAAAGTTTTCTTTTGATGTTACTCCAGCTTGTTTGAACTACTGACTGAGGAAGTCAGGCCAGTTATACTAGCACAGCTTTCCTGTCAAATCAAGAAAGAGCAGATTACTCAATATTTCCTGCATCTTGTTCTGTCTCCATTGAAAACGGCAATTCAGGAATTTACATGCACTGTTTAAATTTACACACGAAAAAGGAAGGGAAAGTAGTATATCTGAAAAATTAATATCAAATTTTAATCCATTTTACATAACTGTGTTATGATATGACTAATAGAATTACATCTCGAAGAGTAGCTATCCATTCTATCAGACAGCAGTCTACTCTGGAATTTTGTGTTTAGCAACATTCCCACTCACATCTATAAAGGCACTTTTGATCATCAACTTGTACTTTTTCAAAGTACTGTGCTATAATTGAGACCTCTAGGAGTTTAGCAAGTCTGTCTTTTAGTTTTGTTTGTTTTGTTCTTTTTTTTCCCTGATTTATTCATTAATCTTGCTCTTAACAATAAGAAATTATGAGGAGTGGAAAGATGTGTGCTTGCTATCTGGATGGAAAAAAAATAGTTATTTTCCTGTAACGGTTGTTCATTGAGAATGTTTTTTTCTTGCTGCTTTGAAGTTACCTCCATCATCACTGTAATTTTCAGTAGTGTTGAGCAAAGAAATTGAGAGGCAGTCAGGACAATCCTTTCATGTTTTTTGCTGTGAACAGAAGTGCATGGAGGACACACTGTGCCCCAAAGGCACAGCTGAGAGCAGGCTCCTGGTGGCGTGCACAGGGCGCAGACTCACCTGTAGCAAAATACACATACACCATTTCTCTCCGTTGCTTAAGAAACCCCAGAGAGTTGCATTTCTTTAGATAAACACATCTTCTCCTTCTGGTTCTAATACAAAATTAAGGAAATAAGCATTAGTAGCAAGAACAATAATTGCATCAACAATTTTGATTTTTCCAAATTTGTCTTGAGACTATCTTTTAAGACAGTGAAACTGTCTTAAAATGAGCAAACAGAATAATTTGCTCTCTTCCAAAACAAGTTAATTAGATAATACCTAGTAATTGTCTTCAAATGATCAGGAAGATAAGTGTTTTTTTTTTTAGTAGAAACGGTTGTTTTCTATGCTTCTGAGGTGCTTTTAAATAATGACATATATAATTGATTTCTAACTCTAATTAGAGACAAATCCTTCAGATGTTTCTTACATACTGGGAAAAAGATAACCCATGTAGATACTTCTGCCAATTTAATATGTAATAATGAAATTTTAATTGGTAGTGAAATATAAAACAACCGCCATTTTCTTAAATAGTGCTTTAGTAAAACAGAGCATACTACAAAGTCTGCTGAGAATTTTCCTTCCTTAGCAAGCATTAATGTCTTTTGCATCCTGATGAAATATACAGCTATGCATAGAAATGAAAGTAAAGAACAGTGGGTCTAATTGTACAATATTTATTTAACCCAGATTATTAATATTTTATTGACTCTGTTCCTTAAAATGGTGACTAATTTAGGTGATTTTTAATAGAAAGTTATATATGCGTTTGTGCATGTTCTCCTGTGTGTAACTGCATCCACAGTGTGTATAGTATGCATGGAGATCAAAAACATGGTACAAATAACAGAAAATTGCATTTTTCACAGGGTCTTTGGTCATTTTACTGAGTTATTTTGACATAGCCATATCCGAGGTAGTTCAAAGTCTTCTAAGAAGTTGTAGTTTTCTGTTAACACTGAAGACACTTAATTACTGTCTATTTAGCTGGAAATGTTAAAATTCCTGATATTAATCAGAGTAATAGTCCTTACTGTACTCCACATTTAAGTGTCCAACAGCATTAGACTTGAAAAATTATAGCAACTAGATTATTAGTACTTTCAGTCTTAATTAGTTATTATGAACGTTTATCCTAATGTGGGTGCATTAATATTTTGTATTTTCACAGTTCTTTAAAGAGTTTCTTATTATTATTCAGTGACTATGCTTCTTAATTTTTGCTCCTATAGTGTTTTAACATAAATGCTGCTTCTTTTGTAGGAGTTCATCAGATCAATAGATTCAGGGGAAACAAACTTGGATAGAGCAATAGGTAGAGTAACCTATTATACTGTAGTACTTTTATATGCAGATATTATAACTACTGAATTTTTTGAAGAAATATGATTATTTTTACCAACAGGGCAAGCTGCATCAGAAGAATTGATTAAGAATGCTTTATTGACCTTTGAAGCAGTGACAGAGCATCCTAGTTTGTTGATGATCCATCGCTTGACCGTAAGTCTGGCAACAGTTTAAATAGTTGCAGGCTAATAGGCCGAATTCCATTCATAAATAGAATGTCTTGAAGATTTAGAAACTGTTTAAAATAGGGCTTAAAATGTATTGTAGTTCTATTTAACAGGAAAAATGCTTATTGTTTATAGAGATATTTTGAAGAAGCAGCAAGGCATTCAGTTTACTGTATTTAGATGAGAAATTAGAGGGAGAATGAGAAGACTTAAAGTTTAGAATTAGTGGTTCTTGATTCTATAAGTCTTCAGCTTCAACATGAGTATGTTGCTATATATTAGTGAAACTATGACCACTTGTTATGCTTTTAACATAGCTTGGAAAGACCACCTCTGAGGATTGATCCCATTCCATCATATTCTTCCTGATGAGATCATCAATAGCAGTTATGGTGTTGGGGTTTTTTTGCTGTGGTTCATTTGCTTTTTTAAGTCTAACAGATTTCTTACTTAAAAATTGCATTACAATTGCCAAACATACTGTAAGCTTCTTACATCATTAAGAGTTGTTTTCTTTGAATTTCTTGGTTAAAAGTTTCTACTGTGAGCTGAGCTAGTTGAAGGCAGAACAATTATATTGTGAAACAGTTGTCAGCAAATTAGGAAGTCTGAATGGTTGAATCAGTGTTTGACAAATCATTGTAAGCTGTGCCAGTGCATTTTTTTGCCTGGATTTTCCCCAAAAATATAGCCCACCATACTCACTGAGATGACTGCTTGATTCGAATTGAAACTGATGTGTTTGTGTTGGAATTAGGCTTAGGGCATGCACTCAGTATAGCACTTATATCAAGACAGGAACTAGCAATTAAATAAGAATGAGGGATTTAGGGATTGTGCTAAATAAGAATGGGTGATCTTAGAAGTCTAAGGTTTTTAGAAGTTGAATCCTATTTGGTGTGCATGTTAGTTGGGTATTTAGATTATGAAGTCTTAATAAGTGAAAATAGTAAAATTAATCCAAAATATAAAGTGGAATTTAAAGAAGTTTAGGTTTTTTTCCATTAATGCTCACAAAAGAGTGGTATTCAAGAAAACGGTCCTTATGCAAAAAAATTTAACCAATTAATAGTCAGAGGGGAAATACTACAGAAGTGAACAGTTCAATTTATTTTAATATAGCAGCAATGTCCTAGAAAAAAATGTTAAGTGTAGGTGAAGTATGAATGCCTATTGATATCTCCCTACATGTCTGGCAGCCTGCCTCTCACTATATTATATCTGCATCCTTCTAGAATCACCTGAGTTAAAAAAAATAATTGCTTTACATTTGTGAGTTATCACTGTGTCTTACCTTGACAGAAATATTTTTTATGGGGGTCCCTCAGCACTGACTGAAATTGCAATATCTTGTGTCAGCACATTAAGGAAAAGTCCTCTACGTGTTCTAACTATAATGGTCTGAGGGGTTTTCTCTGGAAAAGACAATTCCTCTTCACAATTCTTCTTCCCCTGTGCCCATCCCCACATTCAGCAGAATGTTTTCCTGAAGCCAAAGAGTGACCCTCCTAGTCTCTGTTGAGTAACTTGTGGCTCACAGTAGAGGAGTTTTAAAGTATCTAGATTTCTGG
Organism: Climacteris rufus; assembly: GCA_013398175.1. Classification (NCBI taxonomy): domain Eukaryota; kingdom Metazoa; phylum Chordata; class Aves; order Passeriformes; family Climacteridae; genus Climacteris; species Climacteris rufus. The sequence goes on from VZRZ01007632.1 coordinate 77,960, forward strand.
GGAAAAGTTTACTTCATTTCATGTGTTGAAGGTTTTGGATGGTTATTTAAAATCCATCTCAAAAGATCAGTTACATAGATAGAGATAAAACTTCCTCCCTGACCAGTGCTCGTCCAGTACTTCTGACACATACCACTTTTGTAGTTTCTCTGGTTTAGAATAGGTATAAAATTATATCCTTGTCAATGAACAGCTTTTTTTTTTTTTTTTTTCCTAAAAATCTATTACTTTGCTCACTGATTTTCATAGATAACAGTTCCTGCTAATTTAAAAGAGCCCTCCTGACACTCAGGAAATAGTCATTCAGACACAAAATAAAGTGGAGAAATTGCCTTGCATTTTGTACATTAAATTCAAGAAATTGTCCATTTTAATGAATAATCTCTAACCACATCTGCCACTAGTGGTGCAAACAGTAATTAGTTTAATACTATTTACGAAGTCTAGTGTGGTAATTATACTTGAATGTACAGCATACATTACTTTAGAGGAAAGTGGTACTTCATCTTCTATGATGCATACAGACTATTTTTGGAATTGCTGTTGCTCGAGGGATATCTTCTAATTGCTGCTGGCTGAACATGACTGGAATCTATGAATATAAATTCCAGCACACAGCAGAAATTGGTGCTCTTTTAAAATGTTGAAGCAAGACATGTTCAAGCTTCCAGATCAATATTTAAGTATAACAGTGTTAATAGGACATTCTTACTGGAGAGAAATTTAAATCCTAGACTGAGCTCAGAAGCCTGGATTGCTCATTTAGACCAAGTTGTTTACAAACAGGATTTTAGGGACTGGGACTGGGTGAAGGCCAAAACAGTCTTGTGAGAGTGCAATCTTTTTTCTACTATTACTGTGACATTGGTGTAAAGTTTCTAATCAGAAATTAAATGCTTTTGTAATAAAGTATAATTAATGTAATAAAAAGTGGGTCTATATTGAGAAGCAGAACCTGAAAGTTTTTCAATTGGGTTCTCCTTTTAGTTTAGCTAAAATGGAAATTGCTTAACTTAACAGAAAGTTAAGAGCAACATCTCAAGTTCTTTCCCACTTTGACAAGACAAGAATTACTTGTTCTTGGTTTTAGTTTGTGTTTGATTTACTTTTGTAGTTGTACCTTGAACAAAGAAAATAGAATAAATTGGGGTTTTTCGTGGTCAAATTTCTGATTACCATCAACCTGAAGTCAATTATTGAGGAGATTAATTTCTGTGGAGAGTGACTGTATTAGATATTGCAAAGTGTGATAAAGTCAATGGAAATTAATTTCAAGTGCTCAAATGAATGCCAGCAGTGAGCAGTAATTTCATTTTGTATGCAGTTGTGTGCCTTTTTACAAGATATAAAAAGTCACAGTAAGAGTAACTTGGCAGATCTTGACAAAACTAGATTTTTGGGTATGCAAATATGATGGTGAAGGTCATCAAGAGTCTCTATAGACTGGAATGAAATATTAACCCCAGTTTGTTCCACTGGCACAAGTCCAACTACTTGTTTCTTCCACCTACCTAAAATGGAAAAATATTTATTAAATTCAAATACTAAGTGTTATAATGATACTGATTTTCCAATTTTTGGTAAAGGTTTAGATATAATTGACTGGAATAATTTGTGTGCCTCTATAATTGGCCTTTTTCTTTTTTGTGTTAAGTATATTTATTTGTCTGAAAAAAGGACATATGCAAATTCAGAGCGCTTAGAGCAGCGAAGAGGACCATGATGGCAGCCAGTTCCTGTGGGAGTCCTTTCTGTACTCCAACTAGCTACCAAAAAATGATCTGTGTACTGCACGGATAATCTTTTACCTTAAACATTAAAGTTGTTCTCTGGTTAAGGCAAAAGATGTCAGCAGTGATTCTTTTCAGCAAGGTTTTGAAACTTATTTTTGAAAATCGGGCTGAAATAAAAGCACCTAGAACATGATGAGTTGCTTCATGGAAAGTCGAGGGAAAAGTTGTATGACAGGGAAACGTACTGTTTGACAATATGAGAGTTATTAGTTTCAATAAAGATGACAACACGAGGGTTAGAAACTTCTGCAAATGCTTTGTTCTTGATTCAGCATCAGTGGTGTTTTTCATCCACAGGCCGTTCTAATCTAAGCACTGACACCTTAATTTTGTCAATGTAGAATATGACTATATGAACATATTGTACAGACATTTTTAATCACATTCTCTGTTCAAGTAGATGAAAATACTACACCGCATGTGGCTTTCTGTCCATTGAGCTAATCCAGATGACATGAGACCATTTTTGTGAAACCAGTTCTCTACTAATTGACATATTGAGTCAGTCAACCAGTGCTGTCTCTTCCCAGAAGTAAGAAAAAACCAAATCCTCAAAGAAGATTCTGAAGACTTTTAAATAAAAATTACAGAAGTCTCATCGTTCTTCCCAATCCATTCTAACATGCATCAGGTTATTTTTTCTATTACATTCTGAGACACTACTGATGATATTAAAACACTGAGGAGTGTGGTGTGCCTCCAGCAAATGCTTTGAGAAAATTGAAGGCAGCAAGAAGGATGATTGGGGGATTGGAGCATCTGTCTCATGAGGAAAGGCTGAAGGAGTTGGACCTGTTTAGCTCTGAGAAGATGATTGAGAGGGGACCTCATTAATGTGCATAAATATCAAAAGCTGGGGATGTCAAGAGGATGGAGCCAGTCTCTTCTAGATGGTTCTCATACCTCACCAGTAGAGTTTTCCTTACAGAAATTAGTAAACATTACAGAGACAGATACTCTGGTTTTGGATAGAATACTTGTATTTCCAAAAAGATTTTGACAAAGTCATACACCAAAGACTTCAAATTCTTTACTTGCCCTTCCCTCTTACCCTCAGACTGACCAACTTCTAACTACTTAAAATTTACTAAATAGAGAATAGAGATCAGCTTTTTAAAAAATTAGGTGGTTTAAAAGTGGTATCTCTACAAAGATGTGTTGCAATATGTGCTACTTATAACTAATCCAGAAAAGGGAATGAATAGGTGGGTGACAGAAGTGACTGATGACACTAAATTATTCACATTAGTGAAAATTAAAGCTGACAGAGAAGTTGCTGAAGATTTTAAGATATTGAGTGAAAGGAAAATAAAGTGACATGCAATTCAATACTGATAAATGTGAAGTAATGGACACAGGGGAAATAATTTCAATTATACATATGCAACGACAAACTCTAAACTACTTGTAACTGTCCTGGAAACCTCTCAGCATCATTTTTCTATAGGAATGATAGCTTTATACTCAGCAGTAATCAGAAAGACAAGTAGATTATTAGAAATGACTAGTAAATGATTGGACAAGAAAAGCAGAAAACATCATTGTGCCATGGTGGCATCACATGACTGTGGTGCCCTCAAGTCTCAAATACTGAATGCAGTTCTGGTCATTCAGTCTCAGAAGGAATGAAGCTTAACAAGAAAAAGTACAGCTCGATGATGCAAGGAGTGTTTGAGTAGAAAATAACTTCATCTTAAAACCAAAATACTCCATAGTATAGTATTAGGAATGGCATGGGAAAGATGAATTGGAAGTAATTATTTTTGTAAAATAAGAATATGTGGGTATCAATTTAGCTGCTTTAAAATGAGCAAGGATATGTCTTCATAAAGCATAATTACAGTGTAAAATGCAGTGCTGTAGCTATTGCATGTGCTAAAAATATAAATACATTTAAGATTGGACAAATATGGGAGAAAAGGCTAAATGCAAAAATACAGGTACAGCATCAGCTTAGGAAGTTTCTTAAGAGTTACTTTACTAGAAACTAGAGGTGTGCTTTATGCTTGGTCCGTTTCTCCTACTCTTTTTCTGCTCCATTCTGGTTGTCAGAAATAAGATTACCAGGTTTGAGCAATTTTTTTTTTTTTTGGTCCTTTACATATGTATTATGGTTGGAACATGTGAATGTGGTGTGTATGGAAATTTCTAGAATGTCATTGCGATTTGGGTTACTGATACAGCAGAGTAATGGCAGCACAGCCTTGGAATGCCATCATTACAGAATTATACAATGGTGGCTTTGTGCAGTTAGGGATTTATCATGAACTGGATATCAGGCTATTTAAAAGGTGGTAGGAACTCGTATGATCATATTCAACCTATTTAGTCTGCTTAGGCTTAAAGAATATTTCCTTTTTTTGTTAAGCAATCTTAGAGATAAAGACTGAAACAGAGCAACCTGTATCTGACTTCTCGACATACACATATGGAGATTTAATTCCACACAGACATCAGCAGTCATTTAAAAGAGAAAGAAATGAATCCTTGTTTGAATATTCTCTATTTATTTCAATGCCAAAATACTGTTACCATGCTTGCTATACATAAATGACAGAAACATTTGCAATTTACTGGTGAATTTATTAAAAATATTTTATGTACTATTACACCTCAGTTTATTTCACTTTGAAAAAGATGTGCAAAGTTAATATCTTGTTTACAAATTTGTATACACATTAATAAAAAACAGTGACCCAAGTGGCATGGAGAGAAGATTAGGGTTGTGGAGTTAGGACGCATCAGATTTAAGGTTCATGTAAAATTTAATACATGCTTCTCCCTTTAGCACATACATTCTGATATTCTTTTGCATAACAAAATAGTTCTCCATAGGATTAATGCTTCATTTAGTTGATCTCCCCACCACACTGAACTGACATGAGGCAAACACCTGCTATGGAATTCCAGTCTAAACAATTTGTTTGCCAAAACTGAAGTTTGTGTTAGAAAAGCTCAGAATAAGCTGAACTGTTCTTTACAGTGACAGTTGAAAATATATTTATCTTAGAGAAGACTTATGACTGGCTTAACTACATTCAGTAATGTGGAAAATCTGCTGTTAATGCTAGATTAAAGTGAAAGAAGATTTGAAGTTTTAGAAATTGAAGTTGTATCGTACTATTGTATACTGCCATGTTAATCTGTGTAAGTTTGAGCCAATGCTCCTGCTGTTGAGTGATTTTTAATATTCAGGGACTCCAGGTTGCTTCAGATAATCAAGAGCTGTTTCTTTTCTTCTCTTCTGTTTCACACCTTTAATTTGCTACTTACATGTGCCTCTTCATTTGAGAAACATTGCAGTAGTTTGAACTGGTTTCTTGGACTGAAAGATTTTAAGTACATGCTTTTTTCCCTACCTCACTGGTATTTTATGGCTGAGATGTTACCATTTGTAGAAAAGCTTAGAAACCTGCACTAATGGAGTTGTTGGAATGCAGTGTAGTTTTATTATTTATCTCAAAAGACCATGAAATGTTTCAAAATTATGAAGTGCTACAAAAGTGTTACACCTATGATATGTAGCATTATCTATAAAGATGTAAAGGTTATTTGTACTTGCAAGAGTAGTTTGACTTCCATACCTCAAGCAGAATATTTTTACCTCTTCTATTGAAAGTCTAACAAAGGCATTTTGTAGTATTTTTTTCAGAAGTGAAAAAAGTTAAAGTAAATGAATCCCATAATGTCAGAGCTTCATTTAGAGTCCAGCAACCATCAATGAAATAGCTGCTAACTGCAGTTATTGCTGGCTAGAGGCTAACTTCCTTTAGTGACCCTTTTCATATATACTTTCAGCTTCTATAGATGTTTCTTATTAGTAGCTGCATGCGTCTAGGGAAATGTTATCTTCTAGTATTAATTACTGAAACAAAACACATGGGGGATTATAGCACAGTCTTGTTACGCTGAATCCTGTCCACAGTGTTGTTGAGAACCTACGCAGCAATTTTATTTGTGTAAGTAAATCCTAGGACAAGGTGTGCATCCATAATGCATGCTTAAAAATTGCAAGGCTGTCCATCCATCCTCCTCCCAAAAAATGAGCAGGTCTTGTCTAAATAAATTACATTTTAACAATTATTTAAGACTTAGAAACTCTCTTATAGAGAATACTAATAATACACTGTTTTTGTGACTGAGCTATAGCCTAGTTTACCATCAGTTGATTTCCAGTGGAGCTAAGCTGACTAGTCTGTGACAGATGGTAGATTTGTAACAATACCCTCATGGACAATAAAGACTTGACTGGATCTTATTTTTTCATGCTGCAAATCTTAAGTATGTAAATTTAAATTTTAGTGGAAGACTGTGTTTTACCAGAAGGGAAGAAGTTAAATTATTTTCAAGACTCTATATTAAGCTTAGGGATATTTTATTAGAGGTAGTACATCTTTCCTAATGTGTTTTATTTTCAGGCCATTCTGTTTTAGAAGGATTTTTCATCTGAACTCTATTTAATGATTGGTTTATGGATTAGAGCATCAGGATTATGATACTCTAATACTCTTTTTTCTTCATATCTTACATCTGCACTAAATACTATGTTTTAAATTAAAATTCCCTTTCAATAAATTATGCCAAAATTACTGTTGTTTTCTGTATAAAAGTACATTGATGTCTGTAACTTTTTGGCAGTTTACTAGAGAAAAATGAACTTAGTGGCTTTATAAGTGTGATTATGGCTGAATTCCCATGATTATTCCTCTCTTTGATTAAGGGCTCTAGCGGTGGAATAAACACAGATGATAGCGTATCTCTGTTCTGTTTCTTTCCTCTGTGAATAATCTAAGCCAGATCTTTCTAATTCTGTTTTAGGTTGAAGACTGTATTCTCCCACCACTTGTTTCTTTGGTCCATAGTCAGAATGGTAAGTATAGAGACCCATCAGCTACAGTTTCCATGAATTCCACAGTTTGTTTTAATTACACTTCAGTGTGGTCACATTCTTGGCACCTTTATTTTCAAGCGGAATGGAGACTCTTCAGCTTGCAGTTGCTCTCAGAAACCACATCACTGCTTTTAAGCCACGAGGTCATGGCTGAGGAGAAAGGGGAAAGCTTCAACTCAAACAACAAGCTTCTGTCTCTCATTAGAGATTTATTGCTGCCTCAGTAAGTATAATATTGTTCCTGTAATGGGGAATAACTTGATACTCAATCCATTTTGACAGTGTATTTGTTTTAACCACCTTTTTTATGTTTAAATGGCAAAGTGAAAAGAGGAATAGCAATTAACTGCTGCCAGAGTTCTCTGCCCAACATCTCCTCCTAGGTTTATTTAGTATTTTGTCATATACAACACAAACACAACTTCTGTGTTACACTCATTTCTGATACTGTGCCTCTGGCTGCTCTTGGAGCGAAACAGGATTCCCTCTAGCTTTTGGGCTGTGATTTAAATACTCTTCTTTGTTCTGCTAATAAAGTCAGAACAGTTTAACTACAACATCTTTTTGTCTATTTTGGATGTTGCACCTTTATGTAAGATGTTCTGAAATCATATGAAATGGCATATAACCTTTTAAAAAGGAACAGTACATCATGGATTAATCCACTGTAGTCCACTCAGAGATTATTGCCCCTAAATTGCTGTCCTTTTCTGCTGCCCCAAGCAGCAGAAAAACCCTACAGCAGAGTAGGTGAAACTACAGCCTGTGGTCCAGATGTGGTCTGGAACTTCATTTACATGGTTTTATGGTCAAATGAGGCCTCTCATTTCATGCTGACTTGCAGGTGAGAATAAAGACAGCTCTCTGTGTTATGCACACACTCACTCTGAGCTGGTAACATCTGTGAGTAGAGGGAAGGAAAGCATGAACACCAGAGGAGTACAGTAATGATGAGTCATTAGTTATGTTTTACATTATTCTAATAATGCTACAGTGTATCTTTGTGTGGTCCTCAAAAGTTAATAATGGTGAATATTTAGCTGCCCTGAGTGAGAAAATTGTTCTCCACCCCTACATTAAATAAATGGAAGAAAGCTGGAGGAATGGATGTTGAATTATGATCAGAAACACAGTGCCTTCTCCGAATATGAGACTTTCTCTGCTAGTTGAATAATGTTCTTACAGTTTGAGGACCAAAGTTTTATCCATGCAAGATGTGTAAACTTTTCTCTATGACAGAGAATTGAATTGAAATCTAAGAGTTCTGTACAGAAACTGACTTTCAACACCTTTCTTCACATTTTTTTCCTCTGGGAAATGTAGAATGTGTCAGTACAAATTAAAATGGCAGCTGGAAATATTATTTTTAACATAGAGTATATTCATTTTTAAAAGCTGTCAGATGATTTTCTTCAGATATGGGAAGAGACCTGGAGTCAAAGGAGAGGCAGAGTTTTATCCTTGTTCTGAAACTTGCCCTTTGTAGACACGTTCCTCTTACACAACCTTTCTCATTGAACTGGAGGATGTGTGTTGGAGGGGTGTGTCATTCTAATTACAAACTGGAAAACAGACAATAGACTTCTGTCTCCAAGCTTACCAGCTCAACTCAGTAGAAGGGCTTTTTGGCCCTTTTATGATCTTATGCTGGGGACTCCATTTGTGCTCTTAACATGCATTGTGTTTCAGGTGTATGAAAAAGGGTCTTGCAGCAGCTCAGAATCTTGGTTCCAGGGTTTAAGTATTTCCTGAATCATTTTCTACATGTCATTAGTAGAGATGAGAAGGGAGGTGGTCTAAGAGTCAGTGTAATCTGCTTGTAAAGATAATGTAAAACTCCATCCCAAGAAGCATGAGTAACTTGAAAACTCTGAGAGAGAACATTTGGAGGCTGAAGAGCTCTTTGCTGTTGTTGTTTAGTCTTTCTGTTGCTGGGTAAACGATGGGACTCAGCTGAAGGACAGTCAAAAGAGGGAAGGTATGTGATGGCTATTTGTCCATGGGCAGTCTCTGTAGGGAAGAAGGTATTTCAATCCCTTTTGAGTCTGCTGAGAACTGAGAGCTCTTGAGTATAGAAGGGATGGAGATCCAGGTTTAATAAGGGATGTTCATTTTATGGAAGATTGTAATCTTACACATTTGGGTGTCTATTTCATTCCTATAAATATCTTTCTGAAATTAATTTGTTTAAATGTAAAACTGACCCTTGAAATAGAATGTGGGTCACTATGCATAAAATATAAGTGGACTTCATGTTGAGATACATGCAGGAGTGCAGTGATTACTACTTTTTTCTCATCTTCTGCATCATCAATAAAATGGTAATTCCATTAAATATTTGTGCATTTATAGATCACGAAGTTAGCTTCCTCATAGGGTTTTGATTGAATTGAATAAAATAATGTCATTAAATCTCAGTTCATTGAAAGGTTATTTTCATGAACGTTTCATAACCAAAATGAAACTTGCAGCTATAGACAAAGAATACATGGCAAATGCTGTATATCCAGATTTTTTAATCAGAAACTGAGACATCAGCTCTATTTCATTTTAATTCTTAATAATCCTAATTATATATCGTTAGAAAATGAAGCCAGGATCAGCAAAAGGAGAGAAATGAGTAAATAAACTTTTATTTCATTTTAAAGATTATTTAGCTTGTTCTTAGCAGACTGCCAAGCCGGTTCTGCAAGTATGAAGTCCAGGATATTTGACATAATGTTCATTCATTTTTAAGAGCTTAAGAGGTTCCGTATGCCTAAATCTTTAGGTCCTTTTGTCACAGAGGTTTATAGAAAAGATTGACAAAACAACTCCTTACAGTGTAGTACTTGGAGTTCACAGAACCCTTATAAAATGCCCTCAACAACTACTGTTACTAAACTGTTTTGTGTTTTGAAGTGGCAGTGAAATAATTTGAGGACTCATTAATTTAATAAAGTATCTCAAGCACGAAGTATTTTCCCTTCTGAGAAGATTCATGTATTCATAGCTCCTAATGGTCTTTATTCAGTCTTTGTGTTTATATTAATTCCTAAGACATTGGCTCTAGTAATCTGCATTTTCTCGTGTGGTATTTGGTTTGCTGGATCACTGCACCTTCCCTTAGAAATATCCTTTACTAATATTATCTTGGGGGAAGGGGGAATAGAGTTTCAAGGAAAAGGAAATGAAGTGAGTCTTTTTTATTGCATTTTGAGGAATTAGGATGCTAAGTGTGCTAAGTAGTAGTAGTGTCTCTCAAATGTAATACATAGAAAGCTTAAAATTGTTTAAAGTGGACCTTGTTTAGGGATCATAATGATGTGTTTATATAAATAAGTATATTGCCAAGTGTCAGATTTTTAAGCTAGCTTGGCTGATTCATTTGTTACTGCTGTTAGGAATTACAGTTTTGCAGACTTAAATCCATGTCTTACACAGTGAACAGATGACTTCTGGCATCCGAGTCACCTGATAGCATCTTTGCTTGCCTCAGAAGATTTAGTCACATACTCTGAAAAAGAAAATTTGCCAATAGTCCTACTATGTTTGGTAGGAATATGTATTGCTCACATATAGGGCTTTTGGGATCAGTGTCTACTAATGTTTTACAGTATTTTCTTCTTTTGTGAAGGAAGAGACTTTTTATTGACCAGTGAGAAATAGCTTTCTTGGAGGAACTGGAATCTGTTATTTATAAAGGAGAGATTTTAGTCAGTAAAGACCTGAAGCCAGCACTGACTTCTAACTGATAATGCTGTAGATACTTTGATGTAGTCTGCAACTCTACAGTGACGCACTCAAATATGTAGTAGCCATGACGTGTTGCCCTGAGTTTTGCAGTTCTGGATGTTATCATTCTTTTGTAACTGGTTCTCAGTCCTTCTCTGTAAACATAGCCATGTTATTGTAACGGTATCCTTTTATTTACATTCCTTTCTCCTGGGCACAGAAGTTTGATGGACATTTCCTTTGACCAGTGTGATTGAGCGGAGGCTCTTTGTCTCCTCCAATCCACAGTGGTTTATAAGACACATATAAAATAAAGATGGGCGGGGGCAGGCCTGCAGTTTGTTCCTTGATCTCAACAGGTGTCTGTCTCCTTCTTTTGTGTCGTTACTGCGACAGACATGTTGCCCATGGGCTGTGCTCTTGTGTAAAAACATTAGCTTAGTAAACATTAGTAAAAACATTAGGAACTCCCACAGGCTGCATCAATGCTGCATGGCTGGTGTGCTTCTCCTCCTCGTCACAGACCAGGAAAGGACCTCATCTCCTTCTATGTTTCCTTCCTGCAAAAATCAGAGTGCTGAGGTGTGGTGCCTGCAGAGAGGGAAAGAGCTAACCCTCAGTAGGGTAGATGCCAGCACGAAGGTGGTGGGAAATGATCCCTCAGTTGAGGGGTGAGATTCCTCAGTTCAGTCAGCACTAGGGATCCCAGGATGTGAGGTGAAATTTTTGGTAATTTACATGTTTGCCCCTCCCGCTACCAGAACACTACAATTTTTTTTCTTTTTGTGGAAACATTGTGTTGTTCATAACAGGATAACCTACCGCATTTTCCAACAATTCATCCTTTCGTTTGTTCTTGATTAATTCTTCATGGTTTTTCTTTTGCAAATGAAGAGATTTATACTTCCTATTCTATTACTTCCAGATATTTAGAGTAGCACTATTTGAAATCAAAGACTGTATTTGGGCATAGTTGAGTCTGTGGTTTTCTATGCTTACATCATTCTCACTTCTATCATTGTATCCTACTGCCATCCACATACATTTTGATTTAAACACAGTAAAATTAGCCCTTTTTGTTGGGTGGGCATTAACTGGAATGTTAGTAGCAACGGCAAAGTCCATTTTGGTTTTTTCAGCAGCCTGTCTTCCCTTACCAAGATTTCCATGAGGTGATACTTGGAAATGTTTCAAAGAGGTTTCCCTTGCAGTTTTATTTTCACTGCCATAGTTCTAAATAAACATTGTTTTGGAGTACTTTTATATTCTTCTGTTCTATATTACTTGGAGAATGGAAGTATGCTGCAGTGAAAGCAATATTTTTTTTAAATTAGAGATAAAATATAAAGCTCAATGTAAGTTTTTCTCAACTTTGAGAAAAATCACTATGTATACAAAATATAGAGCTTGATTGTATATGAGTTGGGTGATCATCTTCGTAAGCACCCAATCAATCTTCTGCCTAATATTTTGAGGCTCATTTTCTAATTGCTCCGTGAAGAATAGATTTTTTAAATGTATAAAATATTTAATATAGTTCAAGAAATAAGTTTTATGCATGTATCCTTGTTTTATAAATATGCTATAATTTATATTTATAAAACATGCATGTGTTTATATAGAACCTGCACATATATATGCATATATATAGATATATACACGTGTATAAATTATTACATATTTTATAATTATATATCCTTCTCTAAAAATGTGTTCTCTTATTAATGCGGCTTTGAAAGTTAATCTGATGCTGGTTTTAAAATACTATTTCTAACTGAGTCTTGTTTGTTGCTTTGTACAATTCCAAACAATTCCTTGTATTTCCATTGTAATTATTATAAAGTATGGAAAGGGGAAATGATGCATGTTTAATATCAAATTTTGATGCCTATCTCCTGACTTCCCCCCCGTTTCTGCCCCTTTCCCACCTTGCCTTTCAGGTATGAGCACATTCTGGTGGCTCCAGATCCAGTACCACTGTATGCTCTGAAACTGCTGGTGGCCCTGACTGAGCGCAGCCCTGCTTCTGTGAGGTCATGTAACTACACATTTTCTGTTGCGCTGGGTTCTTTCTGTTTCAGTTTCTTCTTTCCTACTAGGAATTAGCAATAACAGGTCTCACTATTGTGCTGCTTTGACTAGCACTTTGATTTCGAAAAATTGTTGACGAGTATTTGTTACAGAATGCAATCTTATGTCTTTTGTCTCAATTTTATTTGATTCTGGTTATTTTAACGTAGATTTAGCCAATGAAACACTAGAGACAAAATCATAAGCATTTTAACATTAAAGTTATCTTTAAAAATGTGAAAAAAAACCCAAACACAATTATCAAAATTGTTGTTCAGCTGAACGTGTTTGTAGCTAGGACAAAGGTGATGAGTTTGTTAAAAGTTTACACCAGTCAATTAACTTGNACATTAAAGTTATCTTTAAAAATGTGAAAAAAACCCAAACACAATTATCAAAATTGTTGTTCAGCTGAACGTGTTTGTAGCTAGGACAAAGGTGATGAGTTTGTTAAAAGTTTACACCAGTCAATTAACTTCAGTTCTCCTGCAAATATATCTACTTTTTAATGTTCCTAAATATGGATTTTAATGTTTGGTATAGGTAGACTCAGTATCTTTAGAAATATCTTAATATCCTTTTTCTTCTTGTTTCAAAGTTTAAGCTGTGATGCACAAAAAAAAAAAATTGTCATAGAACTTTAACTGTGTGAGTTGATAGTTATAAGGAAGGATCTCTCTATCTTCATGGATATGGCCAAAAAAGTGGTTATTCTTGCCAGTGACTGTTGTCTATTTGTGGTGTCTTATAGTGCTGTGGCTACGAGGTTGCTGAGCATTATACTGTCTTGTTTTGATTGATTGAAATGACCACAAGATAAAAAAAAAAAAAAAACCTAAGGAAGGAAACTTAATTTGTTTTCCCACTTTTTATTACAAGAGATGAAACATCCTCTTTAAATCTTTCATGCTGCTACTGGGAATGGTGCTTTAATATACTAAGTAGGCTACAAGTGAACTAGGAAATGGGGTAACTGGAGATTATAAATGTTTTGAATTGTATGAAACAGTTTTTATTGTAAAGAAAGTGTTTATGTTACTGTATGATTTTATGTATTATAGAAACAAATAGAACAGCTTTCCATTTTTAGAATTAACCCAAAGATATTCTAGTACTTTAAGAGTTACAAAGAATATTTCTGTAACTAGAATGCTGCTTATATTAGCAGCACATTTCCTCTCCCTACGGAATTTGCTTTCTATGAAGAATTGTACATATTGACCATTATGCTCAATGTAGGTAGATTGTAGATGCACCCTCATCCTCATGGTCATCTGGCATCAGACAGGAATTTTTTTCTTAATATTATTAAAGAACAGGTGTGGATATTCAATGAACTATTAATAATTTGAAATGCCATTATATCCAGTACTCTGGTTTAAGGACTGGCTACCAGATTCCAGATTCTAACCCATCTGTAATTGTTCTCTTTCTCACATACCTTACTTGTCCTTTTACTTTCACTAAATCATTTGTTTCTAAAGGGGCATATTTTAGGCAATTCCCTTGGTCTATCTTTTTCCTTATTCTTTGGCTTCCCAACAACTTTTGCTGGAAGTACCCAGTGCTTTAAAAGCATGAGAGAGTGATTAATGTATTCATATTCATACAAATTGCTGGTGACCAAAGTGGAAACCAAGTACATGCAATAGGGAACACTATGTCACGATTGGTCCTGTTTTGGTCCTCAAGGCATATGCTCTCTTTTGCTCCTTTCATTAGACAGATGGAAAATATCTGCAAAATTTGTGATGGGGAATAAATAAATAACTCTGGACACAAAGTCTATGGGATTTAATTTGCTCTTTGTGGAAAAATGCTATTGCATTTTAGTACTGATGAGAGTGATGTGAGTCACTGCACTGAGTCTCTGTGGCTTCTTCAAGCTTACATTTTATCCACAATACCTGGTTTTCAAGGATGGATGCTTTCTCCTGTGATTTTAAATGAATAAAAATGGGAAGCATAAAGATTGTAAAATGTGAAAATGTTAAATTAGTGTTTATCTTACAGTTTCCATGTCTTTCAAAAATACTAGTTATTATTAATCTTATTTTGAAGTAGAGAGTGAGTTGGGAGGAGGATGAGCACTACTGTGCTTTGCTTTGTTTGTTTGATATGATAACTTGTTCTCAGACATGTTCACCTAATGCAGTCTCGCTTTCTTGCTTGCTCTTTTAATTCCACCAATTTTCTTGCATCTCACACTTATTGTTGTTGTGTTTCTTCCCATCAGCTCAGTCTTTACCTGTATGCTCCCTGATAGAGGCATCAGCATTTGAGCAGCTCTTATTTTAGCACTTGAAAGGAGGCAGATGCACTCAATTTTTTTGGTTCCTTTTTTTTCATAGCTGATACTGTAAATTAGCTAAATTGTGATATTAGAGGAAAGACATTTAATCTTCTTTTTACCAATTTTGGGCATTTCTGTTTTCTATTACAGGCTGTTATATATGGCATAGACACAGATATTGGAATGCAATTATATTTTTGATGTTTTTTAAGCTTATGATAAAATATTGTAGCTACAATATGTACTTTGAATGCTTTTAATTAGCATTTCGCAAGAATACGGAAAAAATGCTTTGTAATCTTTGCCATTGCTCCACTGTTGAGGTAATTTTTAGCATTCTCTATTATGGGAGCTCTTCCACTCCATTGCTTTTCAATTTTGCAGTGAAAAACTCTACTGATATCCCATTAGTGCGCTGCAGAATTAGATCTCTCACAAACATAAGTTCCTTCTTGTGTAAGATAGTAGCTGTAAAAACCCCCAACTTTACTATGTTGACACTTCAAGTATTTGGACATCTGATCATATGAGCATCCACAGGAAGAAAATGCAGTTTCAAAAAAGGATGAATGTTTTCTTATCTGTTTTGACCTGCATGGGTTAGAGTACCCTTTTGTACCTGCTTTTACATCACACAACAATTGCAGTCTGATACAACCTCACTTAGAGTTTGTTTACTAAGAAAATAGCAGATATTGGAAGAATGAGCTTTGTACAGAATTTGTCCATCAGCTGCCCATTTTACACTTGGCTCAAAGCAAATAATCTGGCATTAAGCATTTGAGTAGTATTTTGTTGTGGCTCTCCTAAATACCTATTGCTTTGTCTTCTTCAAGGATTTTTATGTTTTGTGATAAGAAAAATTGTGGACATTAAAACCAGTGTCAGAATTAATGGCAGTGTTCATATTTATTTTGAGACTGCTGATTTTAAAAGAAACCACTAATAAACTGGTGGCTTTAGTTAATAACTCATTCCTGGACTACTGGAAATTTGCATTAGGGTTTGTTTTTTTTTTTTTTCTGTTCTGTTAATTCTTGATGGACTGTACCTGTGTGAAGTGTTTTTGGAGGAACAGAACTTCTCATTGCTCAGTGGGAGCAAATGTCTGCAGAGGAGTGAGGTCTGATTTAACTGCATTCCAAAACAGCAGTATCATAGGTACCTTGTTCTTTTGTGTGTTTATCAGCTTAAAGTATAGGTTATATGGATGGATAGGAAATCAGACATAATCTGTAAAGGGCTGAGGTTTTTTTTTGGTTCCTGCTTTGAGTCTTTTATGCTGCTGTAGTCTGTAATGATCAGATTGCTGTTTTTTCACTAGTAGTGAGGAGGAGTTGATGTGAATTTCTTGGTTTCTCTTAATATGATTTACCAATTAGCTCCTCTTAAAAGTTTTGACTGTTGTAAGCGATTCTATACTGTGGTCCTCCAGGAAACTTTTACTGGATCATGAGTCTTAACTTGTCTTTTCACCTTACTGAGAACCTTACAAAATGTATTGCATGCTCTTTTGTGCTGCTACTCGACTTACTCATAGTCAGAAACTCAGAGCATTTGATAACATTAATATCTGTGAAAGCCAAATCTTCTAAACTATGGAGCCTGAATTTTATGGGTTGCTAAAATAGACAATTTTGGTTGCAAGGAAGGGAGACAGTAAAGATAATAGAGTAGAAGTGAGGGGAATGTCAGATAATGCATCAGATAATGATCATGAAAGTGGGACAGATTCCAGTATTCTATTAAGGTCATTTCCCGAGGGAGAAACACTTAACTAAAAATGAATGGTATGGTACCCTATTTAGCTATATGGTGAAGGACAGGGGACCAAATTAAGCAATCTTTCTCACTTCCTGTCCTTAAAATAAATTTTCCAAACAAATGTTAGGCACTGCTCTAAAAAATAGGCAAAGGTGTCAGAAACCAAAACAGGAAGGTGCTGAAGAGCAACAACAACAAAAAAAATCTGCTGCTTCTAAATGCCACAGATCTAGTACCTGTGAAGATGATAGATGGGTCAACCTTGTACATTGCAGCAGTTTGTCTTGACTAATTATTGTCTTTGGAATCATTCAAGAATGGTCCAATTTTCAAACTTCATTTTTGCTACTGTTTGTGCCCATGCATTATCCATTAAAGACCAGTAAGGGCACGTTTTAGAGTCAGTGTTAGTAATGAGTTGATCGTCTTTTCATAGATCATGATGCTCTCTAGCAGCATTTGTTTACATTCCAGTATGTTCTGAAATGGTCTGTCTAATATCCTTGCCCTTGATTTCAAAAAACAAACAGTAAGAAAACCCAGGGAAACCCCAAATGAAAACCAAACTCTTTGGAGTTCAATGTGGTACTTTTAGTTATTTTGTGTTGCTAGAATTGTGATTCAATTCATGAGTATTTGTTAACGTTGTGCATAGATTGTCTTTGGACCTGCTGTAGTTTCTTTGCCATTATACTAAAAGACTAGTGCTTTAGTGCTTTCCTTGTGAATTGGTTCATGTGGGCTTATATTAATTGCTTTAAAAACACTTTGTTCTTCTCATTAGTCATTTTAACTTCCTAGTCTAAGGTTGAAATGCTCACTTTAAAAAGTAGATCTATTTGCTTCTAAATTACTTCTCTGTTTTTATGTGTTGTTTTACTCTATAATGAATATGAATAAAATAAAATGAAGTAGTTCTGATAAGAGGTAAGCCTTAGGGCCTAGTCCAACTGAACTGAGCAGTAGAATTATGTTAGAGGTGTACACCATTAGCAAGAAAATCACAAGGCAGATGGATAGAGAGAGATTGCCAGAGGATGAACTGTGGGAATATTGACGTAGATTTAGAACCCAGTTTTGATTTTGGTTATGTTAGTTTTAAATCTATGGAAATTGAGTTGTAAAAACTGTGATTTTCCTCTTAGAGAAGTAATGCTAATATAAAACAGCAAAGAATTTTTATGATCTTTGCTGTTCCTATTGTTTGGTATAATGTTTGCATAAATGCTGCTTTATGAATAACACCAGGCAGGAAAACTTGCCCAGAAGCAGACTCTTGAAATGTTAAGTTTTGTGTCAGCTAATAACCCTGTTGTCAAGTAGCACATCATTGTAATTCATATCAAAGGCAGTGGTCAGAGTTCATTATTGCAAGTGAGTTCTCATAGTCTAGTCATGTACAGACTGTAATACTAATCACCATTTTTAATGTAAAACACAACTCCTTAGTGTAACATTTTGTAAAAGCTCCCCTTTAGTAAAGAAATTAGCTATTAACCTTAAACCTGTAATTTTGTTTCCTCTTTCGTGTTGCTGATCAATTACTGAATGTCTAAGTTGTAGAAATGTGAGACAAATATTTGATGTTACTGTTAAGTGGATTTTTGAAAAGTGTCATATTGGAAGGTTCAAATATGTACTCTTTTAATATAAAGCATTAAAAAGGAGCAAATACCATTCATTCTTGGTTATTTTTACTTTCAATAGTGATTTTTTGGCTTTGTGAATGTAAGTAGCAAATTAAGAAGAGTCAACAGGTTGGGGTGCTACAGCTGGAGCTGCAGACTTCAGTAAATTCAGTTCTGCCATGAATCCTCTGTTCAGCATGAAGCAAATTTAAACCACTGTCCCATCCATTTTCTTGTGTTCAGTTAAAGGTGCCCAGAGAAGACTATAAGAAAGAGTCCAGTGAGTGGGAATATTTTATGGAGGCTTTATCAGCTCCCTGTCAGTTGGTTTTTTCAGAACCCATAGAAGATGTGGTGTTCTGTAGATACCAGCTGTTGAGGAGTAACTTTCCTTTAATTTATGTGGTTTGAAAAAGATATTTCACAAATAACTTTCAGCACAAATATTTATTCTATAACCTAACTAAGTGCATATAAAGATTTGTCATCTTCAGGGATTTTCTTTCGATTTCTTTGTCTGATCTGATCACTTGTCACTTAGCTTTATGCCAGCATCCTACAGGGAATGCACGCTAAGAAGCACACTATTTCATAAATTTCTAGAATAGTGTCTCCTTTAGCTGTACCTTTGCAATCTGAACAGTCATACCTATTTTTTAAGAGCCCTTCAAGAATCTGTCATGGATTTGACACTTCAGCCCTTTAAAATGAATGGCTTGGTTCTTACTTTGTGCATGTTCACCAGTTCTGTTCTTCAGAATGATTTCTACTCATTTGTTCAGCTTAGAATATCTGTAATGCCCAGATTTTCACACCCTCCCATCCAACTTTTCTCTTAAGCTTCTATCTGATAACATCACATTTTCTGTCTTTTGAATTTTTAAGGGATCACACCTGTAACAAAAAGCTTTTCTTATTGCGTGTTTTTCAGGATTGTTTTGGGGTTTTTTTTGGGCAAGAAAGTAATTTAGGATCCCTTAGAAAAACAGATCTTGCATATTGTTGGAAAGCAAAATTGGAGGCACATTCACATTCTGAAAATTTTTAGTGTATTAAAAATTCAGATTGTACTGATTGCAAGTCTTTTGAAATCAGATGACCAGTTATTTTGAGCCAGCATTGTTTATTTATATATAGATTTAAATGAGATGAAAATATCTAGTATTTTTATTTAGTATTATGATTTGCTTATGTATATTGTGATGATTCTCTATGTTTTCCAAACAGGGTGGGACCTAATTTAATGTAAATTATGTAACAGTATATGAAGAACTAAATTATTTTTGGTTTAGAATATGAACATTCTATGAAATAAATTCCATAGCTAAACTCCTCTTTCATTGGCTTTAAGGCAATTTCTTTGTAAAACTGTGTAAGACAGTAATGAAGAGTGTGATAATGTCACTCTCTGTCTTGAGCACATATATGCAAAGTAGGGATAAATCAGCTTTAAGCTTTGTCTTAATGCAATGCTTGATGTGACTTTATGCTTTAGCTAAGTTATGTGTATAATTTTCTTTCAAGGCTGCAGCTATTTCTTGTTTCAATCATAAAGGTTGCAGGTGACCTTTAAGAACAGACCTATTGGCTCTAGTTTTGTCTTAGCTTATCTCAGCAGAAAGTATAGCTGACTTTGTAATGCTGTAAAAATTGGGACTGCTTGCAATGTTTGAAAACAATTGTTTCATAATTTACCCTTTACCACAAAAGTGTTTTTCTAGCTTTTGCCTAAACTAGGATTGCTTAGCTATTCTTGGTATTTGATTGTATTTTACTGCTAATGTGTTCACAGTTTAAATGCTGCTTATGTAGCAAAGTGAGCATCTTTTGCTGTGGTAAGTAATTCCAATAAGCCCTAAACATAAGTAAGCTTGTGCTGGCAAAACTTCATTTTGTCAGTATGATTACTGTTACAGTAGTTGCTCTTTTTGGGAGTCTTTGGTGTTTAAATGAGTTTTTTTTACATTCACTATTGTTATATCTATGTGAGCAAAATTCTGTTTTGCAGGCATGGACCAGGCTTTTAATTTAACTAGTAGATTTGGCTCTGGAAATGAACCCCAAATACAATAAGTCTTCCTATCTGTAATACTGGGACTCTCTTATGACCTGGCTGTGTCCAAGCTGCCATAACTGTCTATTTAAGGGTTATTAGATAGCCCAGAGGAGAATATCTTTCATGTTTTCCTGACCTATGAAAGGAACTTGTTTTCACTGCATATGGAAAAAATCTTCCCTCAACTTAATAAGAAGAGAAATTAAGCTTCTAAACTTAGAAATAATGAGTTTCTTTCCTTACCCAAACTCTTTTCCCTCTTTTCGATGTAAAATTTCTGTATTCAAGAAAAACTGAACACATTTGTTTGAACAAGGCTTACTTAGTTTTGTTGAATGTCTATATGTGGGTGCATAAGATGATACTGTTTTATTATGTTTTGAACAGTTTAGTGGGTGTTTTTTACTTGTCTCTGGGTCCACATGCCACTGATGCAACAAATCTTAGCTAAGCCCTGCTCCCACATTGAACTCATATAGGTTCTGTATCATTATTACATTTAGGTGAAGGCAAGGATCAGAGAAATAGAAAACCAGGATGAAATAATAAACCATTGCTCATACATAATACATTTATCTGCATTACTTAGAAGCAATTCTCAGTTATTCATAGTTATGGTTGTTCTGTTAGCATGGCTTTCATTCCTTATTGTGTTTCCTTTACATGACATGATTCCAGCAAATATAAACAACCAGGGCTCTTACAGGTGACATTGATCTAAATGAAGCATTTCTTTTTGGATCCTTAGATGTCTGTTCTAGCCCACTCTGAATTTTTTCATTAAGTTCATGGAGGAGAATGTGAAATTCCGTTTAGCTGCTCTAGTGCATGGTCTAGTACTTCAACTTAAACTATTCATAAAAACAATAACTTCTCTCTTTTTACTGGACATGAATAAAAACTCTGAAGTGGAACTGTGTCATTTTAGGAATGTATGAGTTCTTTTTAACAAATAATTTATCAAACAAGATTAATCTGATTAATGTTGTACCAGAAGCCAATATAGAATTTTACACAGTAAAGCTTCAAACATGAAATTAAATGCTTCTTTTAGTCAACTATAACTCCTGTTTATTCACAGAGAACTATGTAATATAACTTGGGGTTTTGAACTGACATGCAAGACAATTTTGTAGTATGTTGTACACTGAGATCCCAGACATGCTCTCTGTGAGTTCTGCATTTATTTCATGGGCTTCATAATGCAGTCTTATCTTTGTTGTATCACAAAGCTAAACCTATCAATTGATTATGAAGCACTTCACTAACTTTCAAGAGAAAATTTTTGAAACACACAGTTTGGTATTCTCTGTGGTGTTTGGTGAATAGGCATTTAGTATAGTGTGTAAGGAAAGGTGACAATCATTCTTCAAATTAGACAATATAATACAGTAAAAAGTATGTAATCATGTCATTCATATATCATCATAGTGTGTGAGAGACACACATGCTTTACTAATAAAGTGTTTTGACTTCTAAGAATAGAAAACACTTCATTAATGTAAAGTATTACTGATTTTTGAGAATATTCTTTCTATAAGAATGTGTATACTGGTTTTTATCTGGTTTTAAAGTGCGGGTGAGTATAGCTAACTTGTTTTTGGCCCCTGCTCCTCAGCATTGTTAAGAGAAGTGGCTCACAAAAGTATCATAAATAGATAGGTTAAGCCCAAGAAGTTAGTTAAGATAGCATGCTTTAAAAAAACACAGCATATTTATGATTTCATTATGTGTGCTGAGTCTATTAATTCAAACAGTTAATGGTGCACTCTGTTTCATAGTATGTATGGTGCTATACTTATTAATTTTTCTTAATTTCTGCTGTTAAAAGTATTAATTTAATTACTGATACACTCACTTGAATTGCATCAGTGAAGCAGACCTAGAAGTAATTTCCAAAGCAGTATAACACTGTTGTTTCTGTTTAATATCTGAAATTGAACTAATTTTTGTTGAGAGCTAGTCAAAGGCTGAGGTTCTGTCTAACGGACCTCAGCAACAGCTATTCTACTACTCTGTTTCTGTTGTGAGTTAAGTGTGTTAAATAAGAATTCACTTTCTTGGTTTTTCAATAAATTTCAATATATGTTTTTACAGCCTCATGGAAGAAATCCATCTTTTTCCAGTTCTCTTCCAAGTCATCTTGGTAAGAATAATTTTTAATATATCTATTCTAATAGATAGATATCATATCTCCCAAACCACGTCGAACTAGTAAGTTTCATAAGACATGTTGATAAAATAATAAGATGATGATAAAATCGAATGGAACAGTCTAACAAAACAAAAGAATCTAATGTAAGCAGACATTTAAGAGGTTTTTGCCAATTAATCAGCCTGTATAAGAAGTTTGTTTAAAATAAATACTTTTTTCTTTCTTGAATAAAAAAATCCCATGAAAAATAAAATTAATGAGCTTGATTCTTAATTAGAACTATATATTTGCCCAATCCATACAAGCAATGCTGAGGAAGTTGCAATTTATTTAATAGTGTCAAATACAATTTTGATACTGTTGGCATAGTAGTCTCAAATCCACTATTTGCTTTTAGAATTTTTCAGTATAAAGTGTCAAGGATATGATTTTGGATAGTCACATGTGGAGCTTCCATCCCTAAATAAGATCTGCCACTTAAAGGTCATGAAAACTGTTGATGGTTTTGTTTCTCTGAAATGTTGCAAAACAAATATGTTAATGAAAAAGATAAATCTTTAGGCATGTTTCGAAGCTGGGTACTGTGCTATCCACTAGCCTTCTCGTTGCAAAATCCCAGTCTCTTGTTAATTTTTTAAATTTTTGTGTTCATGAAGTTGTATCAGGTAGAGTGTCCTGTCTTGTAAGCATGCTCCTGATGAATACTAAATATGTGTAATTTATGCAGGGCAGGCAAATTGCATACTTGCTTTTGTATCGTTCTTGAAATTCAGTCTTTCTCAGGGTAGATGAGGTTCATAAATGTGATTCTGAATCAACTTTGATATTCCTTTCTTACGTTTGAGTATTTTAATCTTCAGTCTTCTTTTGCAGTGATTTATTTCACTGCCTATCATTTTGAATCTCTTTAATACTGCATACCCAGATAAGCCCTTTTTTATTAGAGTAACTTGGGTAGTGATGGTAGATTTTTCCAGCAGCATACAGAACACAGGCTTTATGATACTTTGTGTATGTACATGTACAAATCTCTTCTTGTGATAAGTGTTAAGAATAAATCCCAATATTTTACTGTAGTTCATAAACAGTTTTGGCCTACAATGAGTACTACTTTTAGGTAGCAAAAAAAAAAAAAGAACACAGTAAAATATGGAAGTCAAATGTTTCCTGTTAATATCCTTAAATATCTGGTTAATATTTGAAATATCTTTGGGTGAGACATCCTGAAGTTTAATTGTCTATACATATATGTTAGTCTATAGTTACGTATTTGAACATGGTTATGATCTTTTGAAATATTCCCAGGTGTTGAAAATTTTTTTAGAATGTATCTGTAGTCAGGGAATTTAAAATGTGTGTCTGTCATACCATGTAAGTAGGATAAGTTGTAGTCAGTCATAAATGCTCCCTCCTGACCTCCCCACACGCAGTTTGACCTCGTGAGTTCTAGAATTAGGTTTTTAGGGAGTTTTTTTAGAGTTTTTTTTAGGGAGTAAAAAGCAGTTTAGCTCAAAATTGTCTGCATGACAACTGGTCCATCAGGGTTTCACAGCTCTCTTGAACCCATGTCTTGGAGCTTTGGGTTAGAGTCATGAAGGAAAAATCTAGTCACTTTTAGGGAGAAAACAAAATTTGCCCTTTCAACACACTTTGTTCAGAGAGGACACATATATTTGCTTCAATTGCCATATACAGCATTTGAGTTTTAGCAGTACCCTGGCTTGTTGCTGTGGTCTTATTTGCTCAAGGGACCTGAGATATGACCAGCAACAGTAAGGAGAGTGGCAACCTGTTCCTGTTTTCCCTACAGAAAACTGAACTCAGCAAAGGAATGTTAGTCAATTGGGAAACCTCAGGAGCCAGGACTAATCAGACTGGAAGGTTTAATCATTAGGCTGTTTTTCTTTTAAATAGAATGTATTGAACAGGACTAACAAAATCCTTCATTACAGGTTTCTGAAAGAATTTTTGTAGTTGTATGGGTGAAGAGAGTTGCATATAATTTGATTTCCATTATTCTCCATAAAGTAGTCTTTGTCTAACTTTATGCTTTTTTTGGTGTCAAGAAATAGCACAGATAATAATGTTGAGCTCTGTGTTGTTATATGTAGACTTTCACCAGACCCTAAACTACTGAATTTGAGTTATGCTTCAGAGTCAATACTCTGTTCTATACTGACAGTAAGTTAATGTAGAGCTCTTACTATGAAATTCATGGATTATTACTAGTACTTAATAATTTCTATGCCAAGGCTATCCAATGTGTATTTTCTATGTATCATTAAATATAGTTCATGTTATTTCCTGTGCTGCAACTGACAGGACATTGACCCTGTTAGACTCTGAAGGGACATATTTGGGCTCAAAATTGGACAGTATCTTCAGGAGCAGTCTTTGTTTCTAGGCTGTGCTACAATCAAAGTGGGATTGAAAGTACTAGCCTTAATGGAACTATGACAGTAGCAAGGACGTGGTAGCTTGCAGATACTGAGCAGTTCACAGGAAGTTTTAATATGGCTGCTTTTCACCACTCAGCAATGTAGAGTTACACTATCCTATGTTGTGGTCTAAGCAGTAACACTGAGATTTGGCCATTTTTTTATCCTCTGTCAGCTTTCAGGACCAATTAGAGCTCTGAATCAAGCAAAGTATATGAAAAGTATCCTTTCATGTTATTTATGACTGCAATTTTGTAAATGTTTTAATTGCCAATCAAGAAGAACTAGATCAGTGAAAAGATCTGTTACTGTTTACCTAAAAAGTTGTTCTAAGAGAATAGCTGTTATTTATATTCAGCTGAGCTAGGTTTTAGTTACTGATCTAATTAGTAAGAGGCTGTAAATAGAGTTCCAGTTCCCCTGGAAACTCTTGGCATTCATTTGTCTCTCAACACTTAGTTGCATTTAGGAAATGCACCTTAATGGTGTGCTTTGTGAGTATGTGAAAAACCTGAATACAGTTCTTCATTACGGAACTTCAGAGGTGAATTTCATGTTACACCTGAATGTAAATTAATTTCATCAGTACCATGATCCCAGATCCTGGTGCTAATGGTTACTTAAATTATAAGTAGCCCTGCAAAGCAATAAGAAGGTATGACTCCAATATGAGTAGACACTGATCTTGCTATAATGTCTAATGTGGTCAGTGAAAATGTAATGATGTATATCTGTGGGAAAACAGACAATTGATAATTTATAACTATTTTCAGGAGAGTAAATGATTGAAAACCAGAATGAAAGCTGGTATCATAATGTGAAAAAAAATTAAAAGATGCAAACTCCCCTTAGTAGCAAGATTAAATATAATGAGCTAAATTCCATGGTTATGTAAATAATGTCAAGAGTTGGATTGATATAAGGAATAAATATGACATGCTGCTGTTGGTGAAGAAGATACTATAGCAGGCACAGCTATTGTGGGGTATGTTTCATGGTTTGCTTTCTTGCTGCCTTTTACCACTACATCCTTAGTATCTTAGAAACATATTTTGTGATGTCAAATCCATCATCTGTCTGCAATATCAGTTTATGATGTACAATATTCTTTTTGATTATTATGTTATAATACTGAAATGAGGTTGAGAAAGGGTTTGGAAGTGCTTTACTGCCATATTTGTAAATTATGGCTACTTGTATTTTAGATTGGTACCAAGATTCTACTGAGTAGCAAGCAGTGAAGTTGACATAAATGTTATTTTCTGTGTTATGTTACTTTCTAAAAGGGTAACATCATAAATATTACCTGGTCTTCCTTTAGGGTTATCTGAATGTGAGCTATTGCATAGAAAACAAATTCTGTGTAGTTGGTGAAATTTTCTTTTACTACTGCTCAATTTTAAAACCAAAGCTAACAATGCGTGTGTTTAGGAGCTCAGTGCTACCCTGTTTTTAAAGCTCAGTAGTCAACTGTGTGCTTATCCTATTAAAATCTCTGGTGTAGCTTTTAATCACAGAAGCATATTATCACAGATTTCAGCTATTGCTGTAATAGTTCTGTATTTTAAAAAACAGTTGAAGTTTAAAGGCATATTCTTTAAATAAAAATTGCTTTCTAGTAAAACTGAATGTTATTGTATTTAAAAATTACATCTTATTATTAAATATGATCAATCAATAGTAGATAGTGTCTTCATGTCTAAACTGCACAGTCTCTTAAAGATTCAAATATAATGGTTGTTCTGTTTATACTGTCATTCTGTCCTTAAATCAAGCAAGTCCACATATTTTCTTCACATTTTTGAAATAATTAAAATTAATTTTAAAATTTGATTTGTTTTCCTTCAAATACAGTGCAAAGCTGTACAAACAATGTTTCTTTTTGTAGTCCTATTCATATTTTTTTGTTTATTTTTCCTAGTAGAGTATAGGTTTGAAATTTTATACTGTATGTGTATTTTGTACTGGCTGTATTGGACATCTTAAACTAAAGGATCATATACTGCTCATGTTTTTTATAGACTGCAGTAAACCTCTGCTTGAATGCTCAAAAACCGATTCAAAATCATTGTTATGGTGCCAGTCACTGATCCTTTTAGCAGGTGTTCTTTTCTCACTTTGTTGTAATTGCAGTTGAAAATGGAGTTCAGTATTACGTTTATCACTAAGGAAGAGAATATGACCTAACCATATAGGAAAAATTGTATCAGTTACATAAAAATTAGTTAAACATGCACTCTAAAAGAAGAAACAAACTGCTGCAGTTTTCTTGTGTAACAACTTCTTTTCAAAAAAACGAATAATTTTGTGGAAATTTTGTCTAAGTAGAAGATACATAGCCAAGTATAACTAGATTGCTTTGGTATAGTTAGATTGTTTTTTTTTAACTACAAATAATTCTAACCAAAGTTGGTCAATAAAAGACCAAAATTAAATTAAATTAAAATAAAGTAAAAGAAAAGAAAATGTTGTGAGAAAAGAGTTGTGTAGCATTCAAGTGGAAGAAATGGTTGGATTTTATATTTCCTATTGAATTTTAATAGGAATTTTAAAGGCCTTTAATAGGAGGAAGAAGCTACAAGAAATGGTTATGGTCGGAGATGTCATACCTTGAGGTTCAGTTAAAGCATTAAAGCCACCCACTTAGAATGATTTGAAAATAGTGCTTGTTTTCTTGCCAGTCTTACCTGTGAAATTACTATAAAAATGGAGAAAAAGAACACTGGAGAGGAAAAAGAAGAGCCCTGTCATTCCTCGTTTGCTTGGTTTCTGTTTTCCAGTGAGAGATTACTGTCAAATATCATTTGAAAGAGGTGGAGGTATTTTTCTGTCTGGCAGTCACATGGATAATAAGTATAGAGGAATCTGGATGAGAGGTTCTTGCAGGGTTTGAAGTGTTATTTTCCTTGTGTCTGCTAAGCGAAGCACCTCGCACTCCAGCGTGGTGCACACCTTGGTTGTCTGAAAGAGTGGGGAGCATGTTCCTTGCTCTTGCAAAGACTCCTAGGCCGTCCTGCTTGAGTACTTGAAACAAAACGCTAGGAGACTCTTATGTTCTGTAAAGAGTGCAAGTTTATGCTGCTAAACTCATCTACTGGAGAAAATTAGGATAGTAAATTTGGCAAATAATATAAACTTTAGCATTTAGCGTGGATGGGCTGTTGGTCCTCTATGCTGTAAATGAGCTTTGACTTAAAGTCCCTCTTTCAGCTCTGTGCGTGCATGACAAGATTGTTGGTGATAGTAACTGATGGCTCTGGACATTTCACTCCAGTCTGTGGGCATACTCAATCCTTTATTTAGAACCAGCCCCCTATTAGAAAAATCAACACAAATTTATCTGGTAATGCTTAGTCTTCACATTTTTTAAAGAACAGGAAATAATATTTATTTTATTACCTTTGTGCGTGGTAATCATGTTCCTCTCTGTATGTTCAATGCTGTTACAAAAACATTACATGCAATGGCTCATTTCGGTGTATTTCACCTGTTTTACTGCTGTTACAGAAAATCACGTTTGTAAAGTATCTGAAAATAGAGTCTAAGAGTGATTTTTATGGCTTCTACAGGATGGACATTAGTTATAGTTAGAAACCTTAAATGTATCCATAATGAATATCTCTATTTTTATCTTTCTGTGAAGCATGCATGTTTCCAAAAGCCTACTATATTTAATAGTCAAATTGTGTGCTGTGGCAGTGTATGTAAAACTACTGTGACAGATTAGGGATGTAATCTATGCAGATTTCTGAAATTGAAAATGCCAGAATTCCATTTTAATGGGTATTTTATAAAGCAAAAGAATTGCTTGTTTTGAAAGACATTTAATATCCAAAGATGAGTTTGGGAAAAACTAGTGGAAAAGTGTTGGACTATCTTAGAATTTATGTATTTGGAATGAGAAAAAAATATGAGATACGATTTAACGAAGATACATGTAATGCAAGTGTAAAATTTACTATGAGTAGAACACTTTAACAGTGAGAATGGTTTAGATCTTTTCCAAACTGACAGATTTCTTACCAATGCATTGAAGTCTTGTGTCAACATTCAGTAAGGTATTACATTTATTCTCTTTTTAATGCTAAATCAAATGAATAGGAGTGTTTCTGTAGACCAAAGAAGATACTGTAAAAGGCAGTAGGGTACAGTATCTTGATTTCCAATTTTCCAGGAATAAAATATGGTTCTTCTGGTAGAAATGTTAGGATTTTTTATTACCCTGTTAACTTGCTTAAGCACTTTTAGTTTAAGGATGAGATTCCTGAGACTACTTCTCTCTTTTAAATTGCTGACTTGAAAATAATGTGTACCTAAAAGGGATAAGCCTGCAAATCAAAATGTGTACTCCTGGAAATAAACATGTCTAAGTGGAACTCTCTTGAGAATTTTTTAGCAGGAAGCAGAATCCTGCTAATAGAAAGTTTTATTTTCAAAAACAGATTTTTTTTTTTTTTGTTTTTTTTTGTTTTAGTAATCTTTTAGTCAGGAGTGTCTGAGGAAGTGTCTATACATATAAATGTTTGATTAGTGTTGAATTGGGTTGTTAATCTGTTACGGTCAACTGATCTCTGCAATTATTAACACTGTATACAGAATGAATTCTTAACAGTTTTGTTTTATTCATGTGTATCTATCATGTTCTTAACAGATGACAACAAAGCTATTAGAATGCTTGGTATAAAAGCAATTTCTGACTGTGATTAATGATAAGAACCCATTGTATTTGATTTGTTTCCCCAGATATTGTTAGGTGACCTGCATTGGTTTTGCATGTGGATAAAGCAATCACAGAACCATAGATTATCTGAAGTTGGAAGGGACTCATAAGGATCATAGTGTCCAACTCCTGCTTCCTTTAGGACTACCTAAAATTACATCATATGACTAAGACTGTTTTCTAGATGCTCCTTGAACTCTATCAGGCTTTGTGCCATGACCGCTTCCCTGGGGAGCCTGTTCCAGTGGCCAGCCACCCACTCAGTGAGGAACATTTTCCTAATCTGAACTTCCCGTGATACAGCTCCATTCCATTTCCTCATGTCTTATTGATGGTCACCAGAGAGAGAAGATGATCAACATCTGCTGCCTCACTTGAGGAAGTTGTAGACTGTGATGAGGTCTCCCCTCAGCCTTCTCTCCTCCAAGCTGAACAAGCTGAATGACCTCAACTGCTCCTTGTAGGTCTTGCACTTGAGACTTTGCACCATCTTGTTCACCCTTCTCTGGACATACTCTAATAGTTTGGTGTCCTCTTACACTGTGATATCCAAAACTGCCCCCAGCACTGGAGGTGAGGCTGCCCCAGTGCAGAGCAGAGCAGGACAATCCCCTCCCTTGCCCGGCTGGCCATGCTGTGCCTGATGCCCCCCAGGACAGGGTTGGCCCTCCTGGCTGCCAGGGCACTGCTGACCCACGTTCACCTTGCCATGACCAGGACCCCCAGGTCCCTTTCCACAGGGCTGCTCTCCAGCCCTTTGTTCCCCAGTGAAAAGTCAACAAAAGTTTCCTTTGCAGAGGCATTTTCCTACAAACAATGGAAGAAATATTTTACTTCTTCAATATCGTGACATATGCTAGACTTTCAGCCTGTTTGCGACAACCATAGAGCTTAAAAGTTGTCTGTGCTGCAGTCAGTGTGTACCAGCAATTAATGATGTCTCCAACTCACTCTGAGGTAACAGCTGCCAGCTTTAAACAGAGTTGGAATTATTTACTTTTTCTCCATCCCATTGAGAAAGCTATTGTTATTGAGGGTTTGATTTTTTTTTTTTTGAATGGTATAATAGCTGATTTTCTTGCAGAGTTACTCAAGTCAAGTAATTTTGACTGTCCTTAATTCAATGTTCTTTTTGAAGTAGTTAAATGTGTATTTGTTACAAATACCAGAATTTTAGAACAGGTAAATGAAAAAACCTGAAAACTTGAAGTACATAATTTGTGGGATGAAGAATGGGCTTTTTGGCACAATAGTGAGAGAATTGATAGAACTGTTTCCTGTTCCTCCTGATGGGCCATATTTATTCTTGACCCTGGGAAAAATGTATTAGCCTTCTTTTTCATATGTACCTATTGTGCTTCTATTCTTTGGGTGTCCAATGAACACCTTTACTCTTAGAAAACTATCAGAAATTGGTGCTCATCATTCTGAAACTAAGCCTGTTTAAGGTCCCAGCCAGGCCTTATTCAAGCATAATTCTTTAATGAATTTTTCTTACGGTAAGGTAATGTCTAAACTATAAGTGTACATCACAGGAATGTAGGGAAGATTGTAGCCGCGCTGCTGGAC